>BQNB010068256.1:0-33903 GCA_026074375.1 Tanacetum coccineum
TGGATGCTATCATTTCATCACCTTAAACACAAAAATAAGAGAAAAGATTTTAGAGAGAGAAAGAATTAGAGAGAGAAACAAAGAGAGAAAAAAATGGTTACTTGCACTAGAAAAAAATGAGAAGCAACACGCTCTCCACACTTAGAGAGGGCTTTATATAGTTACAAGAGATAAAACCCTTCTTGGGTTGTTGGGCTTGACTTTGGGCCAGACCTATTACAAATGGGCTTAAGCCCGACAACTAGGCCCTATTAGCTTAAATAAATTCCCGTAAACTACGTTTTACTTATATAAGGCCCAAGATTGATAATGACCATCACTTCACTAAAAACACGGCTAACAATCTCCCCCTAAGGGGTGGTCATTGAATTGTGGATCACTTATTGTGATGTCTTGATTCTTGGAGCCTTGTGTTCTTGGAAATTCTTTTGAAGATCCTTTTGCATGCTTGTGATCTTGGATCTTGATCTTTAACTTGATATTCTTTGACAAAATACTGATATCGTGGTCTTTGGCCTTGATTTGTCTTGACTACTGAGATCTCTGAATCTTTATCCTTGAATCTTTATGCCGCCTTGCGATCTTGTGTCTCCACCCTCATGCTCAAGGTCTTGAAAGCTTGCTAACAATCTCCCTCAACATTTTCTTTAACATGATTACTTGTACCACATCATGGTAGGAGTAGTACTTGATCCACTTGTAAGATATATCTTTGTTATTGTCCGGCAATCTTGTCAAAAATGTTCTTTTGAGGAAGTGCTTGTACATCAGAGATTGCGGAAGACTTTGATAGTTTGAGCTTTCATCATGTATATATCTTTGTCGATTGAGCATGAGGTCTTGAATCTTGACTCTTGACTCGACATAGACTAGAAGCTGCTACCGTCGGGAAAACCTGAAGTATAGGTTAGTGATAATCATATATGGACGAAAGTGTCTTTGTTACTTCGTTGAATATGGTTATAATAACCACGGTTCCTTGTTAATCAGTATAAATAATGCATGTGATTGGGTAGAATTCAAAAGAATCTCCTTGATAGGGTTTCATAGCTGCACTAGCCATTCTCATTATTGGAGTATCTCAAAGCAGGCCACATGGTAATAGTGAATCAGATAGTTACTATCATTCTGATTTGAGTCGTCAATTCATAGACTGGACCTAAAAATACGATATCCCAGTTAACACAACTTGAAATTCCATTGAGAAAATCTCGCAAGTCACCTACCGCAGAGCTGTTTGATGTTGACTCTCTTGTGGAATTTGATCCTTGTTGTATATTTATATTTGTTTACATTTATCTATGTATAAAGAGGGTTAAGTTTACGCGAGTCATAGGACTTATTGATACCAAATGTTGTATAATGATGTACGACATTTTATATATTGGAATTTGTGTCCTAGTGAGATTTTTGATGGATCTCGTTGGCTCTAGACTCTATAAGTGCACATTTGTTATTTGGTAATCGGAGGCTGGAGCAGACTGCCACCTTTTCAATATCAACGATCTCAGAATGAGAAAGCCGATAGAAACGTGTTGATCTCCGTGAGAAATGAAATAGAAATCTTTTGAGAGATTCTAAGTGACTAGGGAGGGTTGTGCATTGCATCACTGGGTCCATGATGACAGTCTTCATTATCATAATCATCTTTGCGATTACCGATAGATTATGTATTGACCCGGTTTTTGCCTAGGGTTGTATGAAGGGCTTCTTTCTTTTCACCCTTTATCCTTATAATTCTTTTTCATTCTTCAACCCCTTCAGTGCTTACCGAGACTTCATGACTAGTACCTTGTTGGGTTTGTTCCAGCACTAGCTCCATCTCAGTCGGCACTATTCCCTTATTCTCACTTTACTCCTTTTTTCAATCATACCTAGGACTTCTACTCTATCTAATGGAGTGTTCCTGGGTAGATCCCTCCGGTTCTGGCTGGATCATGGAACGAATATACCTAACCTTAACCGCCTTATAACTCCCTGAGAAATAACAGTTGGTCGGTCTTTGAGATATTGCCATGAAGATCCATAAAACCATTTGATGAAAAATCAATCAACGTGTCTGAGAAATCATTTGAGACACATTGAGTGTTTCTAGAGTTACCAAAAAGCTCCCCCTACACATATGCACCATATTATGAAAGAGTTTTGCACATGCAAGGTTTGGGAACGCACTTATAGATTGAAGATCGTATCCGTTATTAATCCGTATTGATCACATTTTAATCACTATTCTCCCCCTCAAAAATTGCATATGTGTTTACAATTTTTCACAATTAGTGAATTAAAAACAAGTTAATGTCCGGAATTCACATGAGTCTAACTAATTCAGGGGAGAACATGAGGGCATGCAGAATGAACTAATTATTATACTCCCCCTCAATAAAAGATTAGAGTGAAACTTTGGAGTGGGAGTTTGTTGAGCACACAATTTTGAAAGAATTTGAGAAATTTTCTTTTTGAAAATATCTTGAAAAATTATGCTCAACAGGAAAATATGTGAGATTTATCTTATTTACTATCATTTTCCTTCGTACTTCTCTTGAGCATTCAAAACTTTGAATGTTTATATGACTTTGCTCAAGACCGAGAAGATATGAACTTCCCGTTGTTTAGGATAAATGTTCATAAATGAACATTTTCCTTTCTTTGGAGACCGAGTCCTAAGCTGACATTTACTTAGAAGTCGTAGAGAAAAAGGTTTCAACGGACTTGTTTTGAAAGCATTTGAAACTCTCGCTCGAACTTTATTTACACACACGTGTCAATATTAATCAACATTTTTAGGTGCATAAATGTTATCGATTGTCGAGAGACATGTCGGAGAAGAATATTTTTGGTATTTTTGAAATTTTTTGATTTTTTATTTTGAAGGTACAGGTTTTATAATTTTATATTTTGCTTTTCTGATAAATATATACAGTTTTGAAATGTTTTAGACACACAAAGAAAGATATGAGAGGATGTGTTTAAAAGCATTAAAACGTAGTTTTCAAAAAAAGCTCCCCCTCAAAAAATGATCCACTTATAAAGAATGATGCGAATTTTGAAAGTGATATGAGGAGGGAGTGTTGAACACAGAATTTTGAAAGATTTTGAAAATCCTTTTGAAAAATTCTTGAAAATTTGTGTTCAACTGTTTTGAAAACGAGAAGATTTCTCTTCTTTTGAAAGTAAAGCGCACTGAAGCGTACACTCCCCTTTTATTTGAAGCTCGGGTTATGCACTGAAGTGTACATAAACCATTGACCTGGAGATTAGAGAACAGCAATCGGATAGATAGAAGTATGTTGTTTCCTTAGTCTTGATAACCTGCCAAGAAGAGAAGCCGAATTCGAAAAACCTTTGCTTGAAGGTTTCGAGGGATTAGAAGTACTTGCATTGTCACACACAGATTTTTCAGATTTATTCTCGGTGTTACTGGATGTAGTTAATTTTCCACACATGGCAAAAATTCTTCCAGTTGGAATCCACCTAAGACAAGTTCTAGGTTTGCTAGGCCTAGATGAAGCAAGACTTCCTTTGGACCTGAACTCCTTCGATTTCTTGGCATTTGCCTTATGTTTCTTTTGATTTTCACGTATACATACATTGGCACTTTGGTTATCAGCACGAGAATTTATGTCATTCCCATAATTACGCACACAGACATCATGATTGGCAGTAACTAAACATTGCCTACACATAACACAAACAATTTCGGATTTAGCATTTCGAATGGCAAGCGTAATGTTATTACATTCAGATGACATGTGCTTTTGATTCTTAGGAATTTGGGAATTCCTATGGTTTTCTTCTATTTTCTCGACGTTATTCGAGAGGCAACTACTCTTAGACTTAGATGGAACCCTATCAGTATTAGAATTGCTCCTAGGATGTGGTCTTCTAGTCTTAGCAGTGTTGTTTACTCTGGTAGAAGAAAAACCGTTTGAGTCAGAATTAGCTTGTTGCTTATGAATAACATTTGGTTGTGAAACAGTGATTGGTTTTATCCTAACGCTTGTTTTAACGGGTTTGTTAGGAACAACATTATCTACCCTAGAGGTCTTAGAAGGATTAGTCCTAAAGATTCTAGGGGCAATCACATTAACAGTTTGCACAACTTTTGATTCTCGTGTGGAAGGTGCCGAGTTTGAAGTGACTGGTTTAGACAAAGCATTCGTCTTATCAACTTTGGGGAGAACCGAGGATTTTGGAAAAGGAGTGACAGAATAAAGTTTTGGTTTATAAGAAGAAGAAGGTGGTTTTCCCAAGATTGATTGCTTTGTAAACATAGTATTCGTTCTCGTACCTTTTGTGGTGCCTTTTGGTTTAGAAACCTTATCAAATAACTGGGCTCTTAGCTTAGCATTTTCATAGATGGTGTCATACAATTGTTTTTGCAAAGAGTCAATTATTGATTTGGTCTGAGCTTGTGTCACTTTGATAGAATCAAACAGGTTCTTGTATGTTGTCTTAAGATGTTCATTTTCTTTTGCATAACTCCGAACCTGAAATTCTAGTGACACGTTCTCATCTTTAAGTTTCTGAGACACCAGATCAAGGGTATTTGATGCACATTGAGTATCACTACTATTACCCTTGAGATCTCCTAACTGAGCTTGCAACCGTTCGATCTTTTGTTGCATGTCATTATAAGCTTTATCATACAACATCTTGTCATATTTGCATTTTTCAGATTTTGTGTACCATTTATTCCAAAGAACATCGTATTCTTTTTCTTTTTTAATAATGTAATTTTCAAGTTTTTCTTTCGTACGATCAAGCTCAGTTTGGAGATTAGTATAACTGACTCTTTGAATAAGCAAATTTTTAATATATTCATGACCATAACAATTTTTATCTTTTAGGTACCTCAGTTAATCCATCTAAAATTTTCCCCAAATTATAAAAACGGGAGCGAGTCTGACTGAGTTCTAGATGTGATGCTTGCGCAATGTATCCTCTAAATGTGCATTTCACTTTTACTCTCTCATATACTACATAAGCATCTACAGCAGCCATGACTTAAATTCCTCTTGATTGCTTTGGAATCCTTTGCTTCTTCCATCTAGAGCAAATCTACATTGTTTGCTGAAGATAAGCAGCATCCTGTTTTCTCGGCTTTACTGTGCAGTTGCTGGCATAATGACCCTCTCCTCGATAGTTGTAACACCTTATCGGATTACCATTGATACCATTACCATTACCCTCAGCCGATGCTGTTTCAACATTTCCATTCCCATACTGATTTGCAATTTCCGAAACAACACTAAGCCCATTCATATTTTCAACAATCTGAATTCTCGGATTCTGAACTGCATTTTCCCCAACCTCATTCCCATCATTCTGCATTGCATTATATCTCACCTGATTTCTAACATTGTCATCAACCATTTGCATCTTGATATCTTGGCTCGTGTTCATACCCGGTTGTGCAATCTGACTATTATGGGGGATTAATGAACTTCTTTGGTTGTTGTTTGTTGGTATGGTATTGATTTTGAATGCTTTGGCCATTAAAGCAAGTGCCTTGTTCATTGCAGTTATGGGATCTGAACTGTCTTTGAGATTCTGCATTGGTTGTGGCAAGTAGTTCATGTTGAATGAAGGTTGTTGGACAAAGTTGTTGTTGGGTTGTGGATGTTGTTTGTGGGTAATAGGTGATGATTGATCTGGGTGAAACGGTGTCTGCGTGTTTGCCAATAATGCCAAAGGATCATGTGTGTTTGCAAGTCGTTGTGCTCTAAAGGCATTGATGTCTTGTTGAGTCGACATTGCAAAAGTGATGTGAAATGATAAACAAGGATCTTAAGTAGGTAAAGTGATTGTTGTGTTTGATTAAGATCAATTAACGTTCATGAGATTTTACAAGTCTTTGATTTAAACCGAGAAAAAATTAAAACTTTCTCGTGATTTTACAAAATTAAGAAGAAATCGTGAAACAATGATTAATTGTTGTTGAAGAAATCGTTGTTGTTGATGAAGTACTTGAGCTTTTGTTAACGATTGTTGAGCTTAAAAGGACAAACGGTGAAGTTTGGTTGAAAAAGGACTGACGGTGTAATTGTTGTTTCAACTAGAAGGGCTTATAATGCCATGAGGACAAATGGTGAAATTATACTTGATCATGAAGGACTGCATGTGACAAGTTATAATTCTTATTAATTAATGACAAAAATTCCCTCCAAATAATGCTTCTTCCTCGTTTGAATTTGAAAAAAATGTAACGAGTATGGTTTTGTCTTTTGAACTTGATACGGTTATCGTCAGTGTAAAATAAATATACCACAATGATCGAAACAAGTTCACGATCGTAATGGAATAGATTAGAGGACCCGTAAGTAACCGTTACGAAACCGTAAAATCCGAAACTACTCGAAAGCAAATTAGAACCAAGTATACTTCGCCTACACCCTTAAGACGTATAGTTCGCCCACTTTTTCAAGCGTATAAATCGCATTACATAAATGGTATTACTCGCCTAACATAATTGTATTGTTCGCCTACAACGAAGTGTATAACTCTAATAAGTCTTGTATTGATCGCCTATTAGAAGAAGTATAACTCGCCTACCAATCAATGTATACTTTGCCTTACAAAACAATTGTATACTTCGCCTTTAATAGCACGTATAACTCGCCTTCTTAAAACCGTATAGTTCGCCTTATAAGAATGGAGTATAGTTCGTCTTCAACAAAACGTATAACTCGCCTACATAAAACTATATAACTCGCCTACATAAAACAAACGTATACTTCAACACGTATAGTTCGCCCACGTATTGTTCGCCCTATATGCGTATAGTTCGCTTGATAAAACCAAAAGATAGTACAATTGTCCTTTCCTTTTTTTTAACCCGCGTACAAAATAAGCCAAGTTGAAAAAAAACTTAAGAAGAAGCTTCGGTACACCACACTAAGCCACAAACCGTGTGAACCAAGAGGAACCCACAATAAGCTTTCAAAATAAGCTCAAAACTCCTTAATAAGCCATCAAAATTTTCTACAACTAAGCTATGAACGTCTTTAAAGAAAAAAAATGAAAAGCTGATTGTGAGAAAAATACTTTGTTCAAACTATAACGCACCCTTATTGTTAACAAAAAAAATAACGTTTTCTTGTGATTCTTTATCTAACACAAAAAAACAGATATAAGCCCAACAATGAGAAAAATGTAAACAGAAAGCCCACTAAAAGTTTGTCACAAATTTAAAATAGTGAAACGAAAAGAAAGAAAAAAATAAGACGAGTAGAAAAAATAAGGAAAATAAGCTCTTGAGACCGAACCAATAAGCTCACCACGACAACACCACTAAACCCACCCGAGGCTCTTGATACAACTTGTTGGATGCTATCATTTCATCACCTTAAACACAAAAATAAGAGAGAAGATTATAGAGAGAGAAAGAACTAGAGAGAGAAACAAAGAGAGAAAAAAGTTGGTTACTTGCACTAGAAAGAAATGAGAAGCAACACCCTCTCCACACTTGGAGAGGGCTTTATATAGTTACAAGAGATAAAACCCTTCTTGGGTTGTTGGGCTTGACTTTGGGCCGAACCTATTACAAATGGGCTTAAGCCCGACAACTAAACCCAATTAGCTTAAATAAATTCCCGTAAACTACGTTTTACTTATATAAGGCTCGGGATTGATAATGACCATCACTTCACTAAAAACACGGCTAACAGTGTGTGCTTTTGATTTTTGAAATGATAAGGATTATGGAAATAATGGGGAATGGAAGCATCTTATGTACAACCTTAGGACAAGGTTAGCTAAAATCTTGCCTCCTTGTCCCCTTGGTTTACACGTCTAAGTAAAGGATCCAAGGAAGGGTTTCGGGTCTTTATTTTCGTGTCGGGATCACTTAAATACTCGTAAAACTCAAACGTAAAATTTACCCCAAAGTTAATTAGCATTTTTATTCACCTTAAAAATACTTTTCAATTAACCTAGAGTATTTACACAACATATTTACACTTTAAACTCTTCAAAACTCATTTGGACATTAACGGACGTGTCAGTCTTGTTTTTCGGCATTTTTCAAAATTCACGGGGCAAACCACCCGGAATACACATAACACAATAATACCTTCCAAAAGTGATTATTAATCACAATAAACCATAAATCACCATAATTCTCAACAAAATCACCACCGTCAACACGGTACAAAATCTGAATAAACTGACAAAAGTCAAATAGTCAAAGGACTATAAATGAAATATTCAGAAAAGAAAAAGGGCAAAGGTTACATTAAAGGACTTTAAACATGCATGTTCTATACAAAAACAGAAAAATCTAACGCATAGCAAAAAAGTATAAATGGTGAGCAAAACAATTTTATATAAATGCTCATTGTTCAAAATCATGAATTCAGGAAATAATGGCAAAATCTCCGCGGCCTGCAGCTTTTCATTCGAACCATGAACAGGAAGTGATTTGCATGCCTCAAACGAAGAAATGGTATCTTTATTTTCTTTTTCTTGATAAATAAACAATTTCAAGTCAATGAACATATTCAGCCTTCAATTTCTTTAAGAGTTAAGTACATTTTTGGTCCTTGTGGTTTGGTGCGTTTTCACTTTTGGTCCAAAATTCAAAAAAGGTTTGGTTTTGGTCCAAAAACATAGTTTCGTTCCACTTTTAGTCCAATTCCGTAAATTTTGACTAAAATTTTTGGACAAAAAGTGGAACGAAACTATGTCTTTTAGACCAAAAGTGTAACGAAACTATGTCTTTTGGACTAAAAGTGGAACGAAACTATGTCTTTTGGACCAAAACCAAACCTTTTTTGAATTTTGAACCAAAAGTGAAAAACGCACCAAACTACAAGGACCAAAAATGACATGTTAATCTTCTTAAATATTTCATAATCATAATTTATGACAATATTTTTATTAAATATTCATTTAATTTTGTGTTTATAATATATAATAATTCATAGATTTGTAAAACAATGCAAAAACTATTAAGAAAATGACATTATTGTAGGATCTTAAAATCCCGATCCGATCTTCGATCTCGATCTTGCAAAGACGAAAACGATCCTAAGTAGGATCCCGATCTTGAAAACCTTTTTAGCTATCTAACTATATTCATTTTTATGTTCAAAACTTATTTTGTGCTTTTAAATTATGTATTCTCATTTAACAAGCTAATTATAACTAAATTAGATATTATTAACTTTACTAGTGATACGTTTTTTTTTGGTTGTATATTCGGTTTGACAAAATATCCCACCCCCCCTTCTTCTCCCTGGTATTTATTCTAGCTCCGCCCCTACTAACTATGATAGTCGAAAAGATGGCTTAGGGTTAGGGTTTACACGTGAGGGGTAAGGGTAGATATAGCACTACTAACAAAAAGTAACTTTGAGACCTGATTCCCAAAAATACAGTACTAAATAAGAATTTAAATAACCAATAATAGATTAATTTTTCTACGCAAAACAAAGTTTACAAGTCATTTTTTTTGCTTTCGAGCTCAATTCAATCAGCCAAAACTTTAACCTCCATCTTCCATTCTAATAGGAGTCATATCCTGTGAAGGTAACTAAGATACTATGTGTTCCCAAGCGATGGTCAATATCAAGAGCTACTCATACAAATCCATACGAATACCAAGCTAAACAAGTCACCAACACGCAACACAAAAAATACTAATATTAAACCTTCTTTGAGCATTAGAGAAACGGAACAGATTAAACAATGAAAGCTTTTACGTGTTAAGCTTACATTCAATATTCTAAGGCATACTTGTTTAAGGATAAAAAGCAGACAATAATATTATAAATTCTTCAGTTTAAAGCATTCATCATCTTAATTAATAAGCAACCTCTGTATGCGACAACAACAACAACAAAAAAAAACGTATAAACAAAATGAAGCATTTCATCAAACACCTTCTATGCAAACTTAAACTACATGAACTAAGCTTCCAATGAATCAGCTTCCAAACTAACTCTAATACAATCACATAACCTTGAATATCATTTGCGACAAAAACTAATTCAAATAATCAGTTAACTGATCTTGAGAAAAATAAATATATCAATTACCACAATTACAAAACACAGATTTAATTCAAGTTTTAACAAACCTTTGGTATAGATATATAGCGGTTGATGGACGGTGGTGTCAGTCGGAGAAGTGACGGGGTATGGGTTTGGGTATGTCAGTATGTGTGTGTTGGGGAAAGCCAGAAAGGCCTGCTTCTAAATTGAAGAGAGAAAAGTTTATGAGTGAAAAAGATTTAAAAGCTTTCAAAACATTTAAGATTCAAAAGCTTTCAAAAAATTTAAGAGTGAAAAAGTCCCGCTTATTTTTTTTGGAATTAAGACCGGGTTCTGGTTAAAGACAGGCCTGCTTCTAAATAGTGAACATAGACCGGGTTTCAAAATCAGTACCGGTCTATTTTAAGTGTAATAGAGACGTGTTATTTCTTTAAGAACTGGTCTGGAATTGTTATTTACATCAAAACTGGGTTTATTTATTTATTTCAGGTCTTGATACTTTGGGGTGGGCCAAAAACAAGTTTTGAGACCGTTTTATTTTATAAAGGGTCTTGATGAAGGAGTCTCTAAACCCGATTTTGTAGTAGTGGAGGGAGACGAGTTAGAAAGAGAAAAGATAGGAGGGGATCGAGTTTTAGACTCGTGATACCTTATTATAATAGGTAAAAACTTGTCATTATTCCATAAAGACATTAAAATATATAGTTTACATAAAAATAATCTAGAAGGATTATAAATGGGCTAAAACCTTATAATCTAATAACCATTGACCATAGTATCGACCAACAAAATTGAGCAAAAAGAATGTATAATATTTTCACTAACGATGGTTCTATTGACTTCCTTCAGGGCACTTCTGATGCATTTACGAACGAACGGTAGTTCGTAAGAACTTTGCGATAACAATGGCTTGTATATTGTTCCTTAAAGGTGCGTTTGGTACGCTATCTAGAATCACTGAAGGTATGATTTTGATTAAAGGGTGTATGGATTGGGGATATCAATTTTATTATTGTTGTTTAGCATGAAATTTTAGGTATCCGTATCACATTTAGTAATGTCCATTTAAGCGCTCAAATTTCATTAATTTTGTTGTGGTAATAATAAAATATTCGGGCCCCACGAAGATGGTTAACAAACACACCCCTCCACATTGGTTTGCATCTATCACTGTTGGAATCATACTTTCACAATAATTCTCCAACCAAACATTTGAAATGAATATGAATGCCATTGTTCATTTGTTTGATTCCTATACCCTCCAAACAAACGCCTCCTAAGTAGTTATGGTATTGGGTTTCATTGATCACATTGGTTGTGATGGTAATAGCTCCTCTAGGACAGATTTCGTAATTGTATTGACGAACGAATCATCGAAAGAAGAACTCATATTATATTCCTCCGGGTGAGAATACTCTCATACGATCGTTAATAAAAGAGTCATCATTGACAGGGATGACCGAAATGCCGATATGCTAATGATGATGATGATGGCCGCTAAAAAACCAACTTTCATGGGCTTTTATGAATTTTTATGATTTTATTTATAAAACCAAAAAATAAACACTAAGTTAATTATTTTAAAAATGCATACTTTCTTAATTACTTTCCTAGATTACCATGGTTATATAAAACACTTTATTTTGATGTTTAGATTGTGTATATATGAATTACCTCAAAAAAAATGTTTCAGTCGTAAAGTCATCCATTATGATAAACTTTTAAAAGGTTTACTCCCTCCGTCCTAAGGCCGGAGGTCCTTTTCTACCTTAGGTAAAGGTATGGTTGTCTACATCTCAACCTCCTACATAAACCGTGAAGGACGGTATTGGGACCTATAACCCGTGAAAGACGTTATTTGGTGTTAACTTACCTTACCTTTTAATGTTTTATAAAGTTCTCACATAATCAAATGCATAAAATTATGTAAAGGTTCAATATCCTATACCTTTTCAAAATAAACAAATTTGAAATAAATGCTCACTGTGGAGTTTATAAACCTCTTTAACATTTTATAAACTTTTTCATAAACCACAATAAAATTTATATACCGTAGTTAATGATACTCCATTTCAGTGTTCTTTTTTAACATGAAACTAGTTAAACTATCATTAGTCCTAGGTCGACCACAGATCGTCATTCTTTTTTTTACATCAACTTCACATCATTACCCGTTTTCTTAGTTAACCCTTAGACCTCTGTAATGTTTTTCCCTTCCTCGTTTATTAATACCCAGATATTCTTTTTATTTTACAAAACAAACTCACCCACACAAAGTAGCTCACGGCCTCGCGCTCATTACACCGCTTAGACTTGCCATCAAGAGGCCGGGGTGTATCATCCCTCGCGTGTTGGTAGCTGTATCCATCTATGCCTCACGCTTAAGGGTCCTAGGAGGTACAACCATCCTTAATCAATGTGAAACAGTTGTATGCAAACGTTAAAAACCGACGATATAAGTATTTACAAAACAACGCGTTGCTCAATTGATCTTCTGAATAATGTGTCAAGACAACTCATATTATCTTGAATGACGTATCAAGGCAACTGAGTCTGATGAGATTCTCATGAAAGCCAATGAAGTTTACAAAACACTGAAACAGATTAAATTTCACAAACCATTATTGTGTTTGCTCATCTACCATATATAATAAAAACCATTAACCACATACAACAGCTAAGTTTGGTGACAAAGTAGGCAATGTTAGATCTGAACAGAGCCCTATTAACTGTCGATAAATAGTGATGACAAATTATCATTCATGACATCAAATCAATCAAGTACTAAACTAGTTTGTACAATTCTAGGGTTCATGTTAATCAGCAATAGTTAAGACAAATTATTCACCCATGACAACAGCATATATATGCAAACAGAAAGAAAACAATCCAAAAATATATATTTATATAGGTAGGAGATTAAATAAGCATTGGACTAGCATGTATCATGCAACATTTAAACCCTAGACTGATAAATGATGAAAAAATTATTGTGACAATAATGAGGTAATGATGAGAGAGGTGTGATGTTAAAAGTCAAATATAGCATGATGGTAAAATCAGGGTTAAAAAGACTGACAAAATATAATCAATACCCAAAAAAGAAAAAACTTTTTTAATTTGGTATAGCGATTATTTAGAGTAGTACAATGATTAAAGAACCTTTCTAGTAATATCCTATTTCTGGGGATTTAACAGATTCAGAGAAATAACCCATAATAATCATTACACCAATCTTTATCTAGGAGATAATTTGTTTTTTTTTGAACCAACAAAAATATTTTTCCAAAATATTCCGTGTGCATATCTACAACAAATGATATTACATATAGTACTTCAAACCTTGTTACAACAAGACATTAGTCTGTGTGAGCGTAAGTTGGTGGTATATAAATCACCTATCATCAATAGACAAACAAAAATCATAAATTAGCTAGCTAGATTTATACTTTCAAAATTAAAATAGAAAGATTAACCCACCTAAAAGATTAAATCTTGCTAGTGAGCTAGGCAAAGTAGGCAGATTCAGAAAGATCTATAAAAGGAAGGACAATTGAGGGGAATGAAGCCTGGTCCGACGACACCCGTTTAATCACCAAGTAATCGGATATCGAATAATCCGTTGCTTGGTGATACATCAAGAGAAATACGGGTGGCCTCGAGCCAGACAACAGTCCCCTCAAAAGAAAGAACTTCCTACAAAAATCATAGTTCTCTTCATCTATGTATGATCAATAATTGAGAAAGAGTAGTATTGTGTGTGTGTGTGAGAATAATGAAGAATGAGGGACATATAAAAGAAGAGGTGAGGTAGAAGAGGGTGTTAATAAAAGGACAAGCAAAGTCATTAATGCAAACCAACACCCGCCCCCACGGTCTGTTCATCTCTATATGTGAGACTTATGCATCTTGATTCCCTTTTTTTTACTGTATATATATCTTTTTTTAATCCTTTTACCATGGACTCTTGGTGACTGTGATGTTTTTTAGTACTGACTACTGTACTAAAGATTAATAACACATGGTTAGCTGTATTGTCATTATGAAATAATTCATACAATAATAACTATGTAGCCTAAACTATGGAAACTGCCTAAAAAGTACATATATTTATACATTACAATTTCATTTATCTATACATCACTTAAGTTGAATTATAACTTGTCATAACTGGTGCAGTGGAGTTATATAATTAAGTGTTAGTTCAAAAAAGTATAAGCAAAACTACATGCCACTACTATACACAATAATGCACATTTATATCCTTACCTTCCTAAAATCTCTATATGTAAGAGCAAACGGTATCATGGTTTGCAAGCCTCGCCAATCCGACATGGCATGGAAAGTGGCGACCGCCACCACACCCACACACTTCGCCACATTTTCGCCAAATGCAAATAGCCGTTTCCCCGACGCATAAAACGACAAAAAATATATACGTTATATATCTTAAATTAATACCCACTTTTAAATTAATACCCACTTTTTATTCTATAAATAACACCATATTTTACCTTAAATTTTCACACTTTATCCTAAAAAAAATATAACATGGCTTGTCCACTTCCACACACCTTCGATAAAATTCAAGTTTTGGTTACAAAATTTATTGACGAAGATATTATTCACGTTGGAATTTGGGGTGCAATCTGATTCAGAATACGAAACAGATTAATTTCATTTTCGTATCGTATTTAATTTTCGTATTGTTGTATTTTTATTGTGTATTGTATTTTCTTTTCCGTATTGTAATTTGTATTTTTTTTAATGAAATAAATTTAGTTTGTGTGAAAAAATAAGAAAAATAAATAAATTGGTGAGTAGTGGGACCCAAGTGGCTAAAATATGGTGTGTTATGAGTGAGGAGGTATTTTGAGTTGTTGTGTTGAAATGAGGTGGCGGTGATGTGGCACGAAGTGAGGCCCAAATGGCTAAGGTTTTTTAGCCATTACACCCCTTGCTCTAAGTTCATACATGTTTGTATATGCGTTTGTCTCACATGTCCTTGAATCATCCCCGTAAATATTGTGCTATCAGTGGTAGGTTAATAGGTAATTACTATACTCCCAAATAACACCAAATACCTATCACATTTTCAACATTTTACGAAACCTATAGTCAAAGTGATAAGTTAAATCTCACCTACTTATCAATGTCATCACTTTTAACTCGACACTAAATAATTGTAATGCATTGGTTGATAAAATTAATTTAATACCGCAGATGATTTCAAAATGTGTAAATTGGTGGAAACACCCTCACTCCATGCATCTTTAACCGGGATGGCAACTTGACGGCTGACCCTTTCCAAGGACCAGACCTAAGCAATGATCACATGTCCCACTGACCTAATTAGTCGGGAGTTGTGATCAAACCCAGACCATTCTCTAAAGAAGCCCTCATTTGACCACTGAACTGAGCGTTTACGGTGAAAAAATAATACCACTTTAATACCACAAATGATTATAAGTCTAGAATGTCTAATGTTATGTGCAAACCTCCGTGACCACGTCTTTTTGTGATTGTAAAGAAATTATTTTCCTTCCACTCAAATTTATTCATATGACTGGCATATTTAGGCATCGATCACTTCTCCTTTAAAAGGGTAAATAAAACTAATGAGCAAACTCAGAAATTGATGATAACTGTGGTAAAACATTTTAAATAAGTTGAAATAAATAGGTTTTCAGGAGGGACCCAACTGCATCATAGTGTATGTACTAGTAAAATTTACTTCATCTTCTCGCGGGGGCAAATGCTACGAATGTATAGTATTAGTATATTCACTATATTGTTTTGCTTTTTTCTATTAGATTTTAATTGAGAACTTTATGTTATAATTATTCATTCATTGAATATATTTTATGAGTTGTCTAATCAACCTTTTGTTTTAAAAAGTTTGTCATGAACTGGCTTTAAATTAGTCAATGAAATCAAGGTTCATGCTTTAGAACTTTAGATCACATGTTCTATATATCCATTCAAGTTAGTTAGCAATTCTAATTATGATGACGAGCATCTCTTCGGTTCTTTTGAGTCTAAACAGTTTCTAATTAGTTTATGGGTCAAGTTTGTATGTTTAAAAACAAAGTTGCGTAGATTTCGGTCAAAATGGGGTGTTTGGGTTAACACCCACACTTATTATATTTAGTGTTACCACGATGTTTATGTATAAAAGTAACATTTATGATGAATGAAACATGTTTTCAGTTTTTTATGAATTTACGATTAGTAGAGGTCCAGAAGTTGAATTTTGGTGTCACATGTAGCGTATACGGAGTATAGCTTATGGTTGTAAGTCGTATAGAGTCCTATATAACGTATAGCTATAGGCTATACGGTGTATGGCAACAAGTTTAAAAAATATACAGCCGTTAGAAGTTTAGGCAACTTTCAATAGCAAACTCTAACCAGGAGCTAGAGCCAAAAAGCAACAATTACAAAGACTTTAATGCCAACATAGGGCTTTGTAAGAAACATATCCAATTACACCTCAACTTTTTGTTCCTATTAGACATCCAAAAGAAAGCTTGAGACACAATGAAATCGAAGATCATGATCTTCTTAGGTTTTTCGACGCCAAAAACCATCTCATTCCGGAACCTCCAAATGCTTCAAGCCGTGGTGATCACAACGTTATACAAACCCTTTTACAAGTTAGTAACATATATAGCGCCTCTGTACTTTTACATGTTAAAAATTATTCGTTAAACTACTGGTTATTTAAAATAAAAAGTGAATAACAATGATATTGTCCGGTTTAATCATTGGCAACCTCATATGTACACTCGCTAAGTGTGTTATGTATATCCGACATTTTGAAAAGTCAATCGGTCTTAGGTTACCGGTTATTACATCTTTCTATCTAACATTGGTGTATTTACTTTTAACGGTTTTTTAACCCACACCATTAATTCAACTTCAATTCTGACCAACAAAATAACATTATTGTTATTGACATACTTATTCATCTATTGTAAATCACTACTCAAATAACTTTTTGTTTTAAGAATTCTTGGGTCATCTTCAACCACATCTTTCAAGAGAAATTAAAAGTTGAAGAAAAAAAAAGCATTTCTCACTTATATTCATCTTTCAAAAACCTATTATTTCATATGTTCCAAAAATAGTGTCCCCCGACAAAAAACACAGAGTTTATGAAAAGTGCATATATTACTGCTTTCTATTTCTTACTTTTTATCAGAATAACTGTTTTACCTTCAGCTAATTAATTAAAGTCTTCTTTAAAGTTTGTAATAATATTTTCTCTATTTATTTTTAGTATTTGGACAATTAAATTGAGACATCCCAAAAAGAAAACATAATACGAAGAGAATATTTCTAACCACAATTTTCAAACTTATACTTCAAGAACTTAATTTGTTCACATAACTTTAAGTATATGTAATACATTAGTATAAGTTTTAAGGATGAATAGTGTTCCTCCAAAGATTGGGTATACTGAGCAATCCTGCAAAAATTTCTTCATATATATATTGATGATGGTTGGAGATGAGTTTTTGTGCTACATTCTCCAAGTATGAAGAAAAAGCTCATTTGAAGATCATAGATGACTAGATTTAAATTAGTTTTTATAAGAGTATAAGAACTTTTTGATTTAAATTAGTACGTATATTAGAAAGAAAAAAAAAAAGACAGAATTAGCTTGAGCTTTATATAATCTAAAAGTTTATGCATTATGTAAATGTGTTGTCAAGAGAATATTTAAGTTATTATCATTGACATAATAAGACATGGATATGAACTATTGACACGATACTGGTAGAGTAAAATAAGAGAAAAGTATTACAATTTGAGGGCCAAAGTAACATATTAAATGCAAATTGTTGAAATTTGCATCACGTACTTTAAATTTCTTGACTTTTGTTTTCAACTTTTTAGAAAAAAGCATTGGAAATGGGACCTATTTAAATTGCCGTGACATTCAAGGTTGACCGATTTCTCCCCGTATATCCAACAATACTGTAGTTAACTTGATTTATAATCGCTATTAATATACTAAGATTTATGACTAACAAACACTTTCTTTTTATTTGACTTTCAGAAAAATGATTATTCCATAACTTGCAATTGGAAGATGGATCGAAGACTAGATATATAATGTTATAAACCTTCCAATTTACGGTGCGATCAAGAAAGCTTTGTGATTCGGGAAAAGGAATTGTTAAACGTATCTCTTAAGGTTATGTTAAATAAATGTAAAAAATGCAAAAAATGATGGTACGAACATTCAATAAATATCCTAATGCCTTATACATAAGTAACCCGTAAGGACGGAAGTTTGTAAGGGTCAAAGGGGGTTGTGGCCCTCCAAATTTGTTGTGGTTATGTATAAAATTTACCTTTTTACTAATAGTAGTAATTATTTTTTACACCAAATGTTGAGGAAAAATGTATATTGGCCCCCCTAAAATGAATACCTTATATAACGGCCCTCCAATAAAAATGTTCAAGTTCCGTCCCTGCCCGTAAGGTTACGTTTAGCATTTTTCTTCAGAAAAAAGGAAGAAATACCGCAAGTAGGGAGGAACTTCGGATGATCACGGGAAATAATATTTTGTTTAGGAGTGTTAATTTATATAAAACTAGTTTTACTAGATGGAGCCAGAAATTTAATAAAAACGTGTTTATGATCATTGTTTATTTCACACTTCACTTTTATATTTTCAAATGACAAAAGTGCAACAGGCCTCTATTATTTTTAGTTTCGCCACCGGTTAGTAACGAGATTTCCACATTTTGTCATATGAAGAAGTATAGACGACATGTCATTTATTAAATATGAAAACCTAAATCTGAAAATAAGTTGAAGGGTTGTTCTGTAATTACATGAAAGTTGGTTTTGTATAGTTTGGTTTTTGTGTTTGTCAAGTGTGCAGGTCTTGAAGGGTTGAAAGTGTGTCCGTGTTTTAAGGGTTGAAAGTTGGTTTTAATAAAAAAAATTAACGAGGTTTGTTATCCGCGTTCTGCCTCTGAGCGCGAGAGACTAACTTTGCAACGGATCGATAACCCCAAAGTCTATTTTTGTAAATTGTTTATAATTTTTTCTACAGAAGTAGTCCTTTGGTTAGCGTTTCATTGCTAAGTTAGTCATTAAAGACTAACTTTGCAACGGATCTATAACCTGAATGACAAATTCCGTAAATTCTGTGTTGAAGGATTTTTTTTTAATATTAAAATGACTTTGAAAAACGTGAGGTTTATTTTTAAAATGACTTTGGAAAATGACTTAAACCATCACATTGACTATGCAATGATGATATGCAGTTTATAATATTAAGTTTGTAAGTTAGTTGAATTCATGACTTGTGTTCGTATCAGATGTGTGTTTGTTTTGTAAAATATTCATGGTATCAGAGTCACGGTAAGGCTTTCATACACATATTTTGAAAGATTTGAGGCTTAAAAAAATTAGGTTTTGTTGAAATTTGGGTTTTATTTAAATTGAAGTGTTCTTTAGTCAATTAAAGTTGATTCTTATCGATCGGTGTATAGATCGGTTGATTGAATTTTGTTTATATTGATTTGGTAACATTAGCGTTTACTCTATCAAACACTAACTTGAGGTTCTTGAGTTTTTTTAAGTGTTTTATAGGTTGTTTATTACAAGGCTATAATCGTTGTTATAAAGTGTTTTTTAGCAAAATCTTATTTTTTTTAAAGGTTAGGGTTTTGTTATCTAAATATTCTACTGTTGTTTTTCAAGTTGAAATTTCGATGTGCATGTGCTAGTCGTTAGATATTTTTTATCTTGATTTATTGGAAGCTAGTGCGTTTTTTAAAACCTCTCACGATCTTCCTTTCAGTTATCTCTCTTATATTATTAGATAATTGGTGGATAGGTTAACAAATATTGATTTGAGAAGTTGAGGTTGATTGGTGAAAGGAGATTTGTGTTTTTTGTGAGGGTTGGCTTTAAGCCTTTGTTTGTGTGTTTGTTTATCTCCTTATTTGCTTGTTTATTTATCTGTTTGATTTTTTTATTCTTTGTTAGTCCCATTCATTGTCTAATGATTTTTCACTTAGGATTTGAATACAAAATATCCTAAGTGTTAATAACCTTTAACATTCAAAGGTCATTGGGTGGATAGTCACTCAGTGAGTTACCTTCAAGATGCTCAGCCTGAGTCTACAAGAAAGACTCTAGCATTCAGTGAGGTGGTTCTCAGTGAAAGAAGCCTAAGTCAAAGAAGAAGATGATAGGTTCAGTGAGTTGTGGCAATAGACTCACTGAACCTCATACGATCTCCAACAACTAGAAGACCCTAAAGACAAAAGACTAAAGAATAGGCGAGATAGTTTGAAATGGATAAGTCCAAGCTCTTATCCATCTAAAGTCAAACTATCCTAAATAGGTTATAAAGACAAGGTTAGTGTCATCAACTGACCTTAGAAAGTGTGTTTGTCTCATACTTAGAATAGAATTATAATAGAGACAAAGGTGTATAATATGTACTAGCCTAACAGCAATAGGATACGCATTTATCACCCATGTGGGTATGACCTTACCTAAGTAGTATAAATAGAAAACGTCTTGTAAAGGAGTAGGTTAAGTTTGTGCATTCATAGTTGTATCTTTCACAAACACCTACTCCTCCAATATCTACTAAGTCCCTGAGTAAGCTCAGTTGGTTAGCATAGTAGTCAACTTTCCATAACACTTTAGGTTTATGCAAAGTTGTTAGTGAAGAGATCACACACACGCACATTGTCATTCAATCCTCATTGTAGTTTCGTATACAATGGGGTATAATTCTTAATAAATATAAAAGTTAAACATTGAAAATTAGTTTTGGGTTTTTTACTGTTTTATACTTATATCTTGTCAAAACTGATTTTCATTTACATTACTTAAAGCCATAAGTTAGTTTATCTTAACTACTATAGTTTTGGTCACTAACTCAAAGGGAATAACAAGTGGTATCAAAGCAGAAGGTTTATAAAACTATTTTAAATCTGCTTTGAGTTTTTAAAACCTAGATCCTAAAATGGCTGCTATAAGTAATGTACCCCAACTAGTAGACAAAAAGGAGGCAGCTACTCTGTTGTTGCTCCTCGTCTAGAGCCTGGAAAATTTAACAAATGGAAAAAGCGTATGCTTTGCTATTTGACTGGAATGGAACCCTACTACATTCAATGTATTAAGGATGGTCCTTTTTAACCAAAAACGGCAGATGGTGCCAATAAACCTGAGTCCCAATAGACCACAGATGAGAGGAGGGTAGTCAATCAAGACTAACGTCTTAAAAGCATCATTATATCATGTCTACCAGATGATATAATGGAGTCAGTCATTAGCTGTGAGACAGCTAAAGATACGTTGACTGACTTGGTTCACAGCTTTGAAGGTCCCTCGGATACCAAGGAAAATAGGATTATGGATCTGAAACTTGAGTATCAAACTTTCAGAGCTAAAACCTCTAAGACTCTCTCACAGACCTACACCCGTTACAAAACCCTGGTCAATGAGCTTGCCAATGATGGTGTAACATTATCTAAGTACAAAATCAATATTGGTTTCGTGAACAGTCTCCCTGAGAAATGGTTCAGCTTCTCTCAAGGACTTAGAAATGCAAACCATACTCAGACCCTTGACCTTGTTGATATCTATGGAAGGTTTTTATATAAAGACAACCTTATCTCAAGGAGATACTCAGATACAAAAAAATCCCTAATTACTACTCCCTCGGACTCTCTCATATCAACTGCCTTCTTTTCTAACAACATTGTAGAGGATATTCAAGAAAATTCTGATGATGAGGCTGATTAGAGAACTAGTGAGGAGTACCTTAGAGATCTTGATATAGAATTTCATGAAAGGGCCCTGCTGGCAAATTCAAAACGTTTTATAAAAAGGAAAAACAATTTTTATGTTCAAAAAGCAAATGAGGACACTGAATGTTACAAATGTGGAAAAAAGGTCATTTTGCAAGAGATTGCTTTTCTAAAACGTCTGAACCATTTTATAAATCTACTATGTCTAATTTATCCTCAGTGTCAAGATGTTTTCAACCTAATTTTATCCCAGAGTTTATTCAGTCTACCCAACATGCTCAAAGCAATCAGGGTGAACCAAAAGTCCAAAAGGACTACAAGGCTGAATACAAGAAGATGAAAGCTAAACTGGCACTCCTTGAGGCTAGTCCTCCTACTTATCAGCCTGAAAACCCTTTTAACCAAAGAACAAAGGCTTATTTGCTGAAACGTTCGATTGGAATGAGGAAGAAGTATTTGACGATGAGGAGGAGACAAGGGTTCAAGTACTAATGGCTCTGGCTGATGATGAACTCTTTGTGGGAAAGAATCATCCACGCAATGATGAATGGATAGACATCACCATGAAAAAGGTAAATATTCTTCTCTCTATGGATGAGGACTCAGATTGGCAAAATTATCTCAAATACATCAACATTGACCTAAAGTATGTTAAAGAGCAAAGATTAAACTTATTATCTAAATATAAAAAAATTGTTTTTGAATTAAACAAGTGAAGAGATGATTTACTTACCTTAAAACAAGCAAAGCTTGAGGCAGTCACTTTTCAAATTCAAAACATGAAACTTACAAAGTTAAATCATGCTCTTTAAGATCAACTAAAAGAAGAAAGAAATGTCAATGAAAAATGGCTAAATAGTTCAAATAAGGTTAGTCAATGCATCATTGAGCAAATACCAAACCAAAAGAAGAAAATTCTTAGAGGTAAACAACTCACTGAATCATCATCCAAAAATGATGCTAAAGACAATCCTGTTGCTCCTGCCTCCCTGGATTATGACCATAAAATGGTCCAAAATCTAAAGACTGGGTTAAGAGACTCAACCTTGATAGCAAACTTCCAAACTTCAACACTGGAAGAATTCTAGTCCCTGAAAGTGAAGTTGTCAATGAGTGTATTAAACTTACTGAGGTATCCTCTGACCCTGAGTTTTCAAAAGAGTTAGGCTCAGAACCTCAAGCTCCTCTACCTCCAATGAAAAATCTTCAGGGAGCTTCTCCAAGCTCTGAGGCAATGACCTTGACCTACCAAGATCACTCTCCAAAGGAGAGATCTGGTCTAGGAACAATGAAACATACAAAGCCTGAAACTCAAGAATCTTCAAGCAAGAATGTTTCAGGACCTGTCATTGTTTCTAACCCTGAACCAGTCATTTCTTCAGTCCCTACTGAAGTCAAAACAAATGACCAAGAGTCTAAAATAAATGAGCTGACAAAACTGGTTCAAATTATTAATGGATGAGAAGATTAACTCAACTCAAAATCCTCATGAACCAATACATGTGTCCTCACAGCCTGAGTCATCTAAGTCAGTCAACTCATCCAAACAAAGTCATGATTCTAAATCAAATGGCAAGAACCCTGATTCATATAAACCAATTAGACCTAAACCCCTTCAGAAACCCAAGCTTAAATGTGAGCTTTGCAACTATACCAATCATTCAACTGATGATTGCTATAGGATCCTTTACTGCATGAAATGCAAGAGAGAGGATCACAGGACCTCAGACCATGACATGTATATTGCATCACTGAGAAGTAGTCAAAACTACAAGGCACAACCTTATCAGTATGCATCTCCTTCTAAACAGATCCTAAAATCTAAGGCAAAGCCTTACCCACCATGCACTTACTATGGCTTCAACGACCATCGCCCTGATGATTGTAGAAATTACCCTGAGTGTGAAATATGTGGAAGCTATGACTATTTTACCTCAGAACATAATCGTGTCATTCAAATTAGAGGTGGAGTACTAGCTGAGTCCTCTCAGTCTAGTGAGTCCTCCATTGGTGTGAGTTGTACTACTTGTGGAAGTAGTGTGCACTCAACCACTGATCACAATGATTTTGAGCACTTTAAGAGAGGTGAGAAACTTCAGGCTACTAAAGCCAAAGAGCCCATAAAGAAGTGGGTTCACAAGAGAAACTAACCAAGTTTATTATTTGTGTAGAGACACGTCAAGGAGTCTATTTGGTACCTGGACAGTGGATGCTCAAGGATTATGACTGGTGTCAAGAGTTATCTACACAAATATGTAGAGCAACCAAGTCCTAAGATAATGTTTGGTGATAACTCATCTTGTATTACTAAGGGATATGGTTCAATAAGTTGTGGTGGTATAGTTTTCTTTAAAGTAGCTTTTGTAAATGGTCTTAAATACAATCTAGTTAGCATCAATCAACTTTGTGATGCTAAATATATTTTTTAGTTTAATGATAAGAAAGGAACAATCTTTAATGCTAACAAAGAAATTGTGTTGATAGCCCCTAGAAGAAATAATGTCTATGTCTTAGACATGTCATCATTAAGTCCAAATAGAGCCTGTTTCTTTGCCAAAGCCTCAGAAAGTGTAAACTCGCTATGGCACAAAAGGCTATCACACTTGAATTTTAAAAGCATTAATAAAATTGCTAAGCAAAACAAAGTTCTTGGTCTTCCTTCACTTATTTATTCAAAGGATAAACCAGCATGTGAAAAAGGAAAACATAAAAGAGCTTCTTTTAAAACTAAACAAAACTTCTCAATCAGGAAATGCTTGCATCTTCTTCATATGGATCTCTTTGGACCTGTCAGTCTAATGTCCATAAATCATGAGAAATACACCCTAGTCATTGGTGATGAGTACTCAAGGTACACATGGGTTTATCTTTTTTTTTTTTTTCTTCATGGACCTGTTAATCTAATGTCCATAAATCATGAGAAATACACCCTAGTCATTGTTGATGAGTACTCAAGGTACACATGGGTTTATTTTCTCAAAAAGAAGAGTCAAGCAGCTGAAATGATTTTGTATTTTGTCAGGATGGTTAAAAACCAAAATGATGTAAAAGTCAAACAAATCAGAACTGATAATGAGACTGGGTTTAGAAACACTGAGCTTGAGAGTTTTTGTGATAGGAAATGAGTCTCTTAAAACTTCTCTTCTCCTTATACACATAAACAAAATGGTGTAGCTGAAAGGAAGAATAGAACTCTTATTAAGGCTGCTAGAACTATGCTGAATGGATCAGTACTCTCTAAGCACTTCTGGACTGAAACAGTCAGAATAGCCTATTACACTCAGAACAGATCAGTCATTGTTAAAAGACATGATAGGACTCTCCTTATGAGATATTCAGCGAAAGGATACCAGACATCAGCTATTTTCATGTATTTGGATGTCCTTTGTTTATTTATAATCACAAGGATCATCTTGGGAAATTTGATGCAAAAGCTGATGATGGATACTTCCTTGGATACTCATTTAACTCTAAAGCCTTCAAGGTGTTTAACACAAGAAGACAACAAATAAAGGAGACTTATCATGTTACATTTGATGAGAGTATTCACTGGTACAAAAACTGGTATTGGTCACTCCAAAAATGTGTGAAGATATACATATGGTCACACGTGTTTTTTTGGGTGTTTGTCACTAAAGATCGCGCCACTGTAGGTCACATACGGTGACGTTAGAGAGTTCGTGGCTATTTCCATTGAAAAAGAGTGACCAAAACCCGAATATGTGTGACAAATTAGGCATAAATTTTGTTGGATTAATCAGTATTAGTTACTGTAAACACTTTATAGTCACACGAATGGGTTTTGAGAGTAACTATTGTTCGTCCTTTGGCCACATAAATATATAATATATGTGACATTTGAGATGATTTATTTAAGTAAATGTGCATTTTGTGTGACTATTTCCCGTCTTGTGGCCACATGAATATATAATAAATGTGACGTTTGTGATGATTTAGTCACACAACGGGTGTTTTTTTTGGAGCTAGTCACATACAATTTTAAAAAAAAAATTTATTTTCTTACAAAATAATTTATGTCAATGATTTAAAAATGAATTCGGAAAATGATAATGATAAAGTTGATATGCCTTCTTTTCTGTCACCCGAGCCTACGTTCAGTTATTCTGATGATTTAGACTACTTTAAAGATTTTGAGAAAGAATTTCCAGCCATTGTTTACAATGATGCTCAAACGTCTAAATTAGATTTCTTAACTGAACCCACTGTAAGTCATTAATATATCGATGAATTTAATTTGAAAGATGAAACATCATTGTCCGAATGTGATGAAGAGGAAAACCAAAACAGTTTTATACTTTAATTAATCTATTCTTTTAATGTAATTTATCCTCATAATTTAAAATCAGATACGGGCCATGATAATGATAAAATCGACATTGAGCAGCCTTCGAGAGATATGTCTGTCAAACAATTACCTAATGTAATAAATATCGATGTTGGTGTCTATGCACATGGGTTAAATAAGCTTTTGGAAACAAGTCATGATACATCTAATAAAATTTTCAAAACTGAAATTTTTATCATGGAATTAAATCTTAATATCATGACTTGGAATCATCTTAACAAAGAGATGTCATTCATTTTCCTAATCAAGAATTTTGTCGTTGCCATTTGGCATCCCGTTTGACCCCAAATTGTTTTATAAGGATGGGGTAAATTGGAGCAAGTAGAAAGTCTAACTTAAAGACTTTTCTGTAAACAAAAGTGCTTGTCGGGAGACAACCCGGAATGTATTTTCAATTTTTATCGAGTCTGTCTTCCCAGACTGTCTATACGGCGTATCCAAACCCCATGGATACGGCGTATCGACTATCTGGACGTTATCCAGTCTTTATTTTCAGCACAGTCTATACGACGTATTCATTAAATGAATACAGCGTATTATAGTATCAATAGACGTTATCCTGGGGTATGTATACGGCGTATCGACTTCCTGTATAGTTTTAGGTATTTATTTCGAGTCTAACCAAACGAATACACGGAGATAGAATTGCATTTGTTTTTTGAGAATTTACACACGACCTCATGAAAGAAATATCGACGAATATTTATGGAGAATTTACAAATCTGGAAGATCTTGAAGTGTTGGAGTCTTGAAACTTCAAGACGGCTGTTCAACACACAATCTTGCTCATAAACGCAAATTGGAGAATCTACCGAGCAAATATCAGGGGAGTTTCTCATTCTAATTCTTTTTAATTCCTGTATTTTTAATATTTTATCTATACAACGAGGACGTTGTATAATTCAAGTGGGGGGATGGAATTAGAATGTTTACTTGTCCTATTTTTCACATTAAAATGCTTAAATTATGCTCAAATTTAAAAAAAATTCAAGCATACTTTTGTGAAAATTACTTGATACATAACCGCACACAATAACCCTTGTTAGATATTGTGAGAATTTAGCCTATCCGTTTCTAAATGTTTACCCAAATTCCACAAAATATGAGTGTGCCGGTGATGTAGTAGACTTTAGAACTTGGCTTGGTATATCTATTTGAGACCGCAGTAATGAGTACTATGGATTTAGATGGAGTAAGTTGTTTACATTGGTAAATTTTTAGAATTACACCCAAAAAGCCTATCCATGTTGTTTATTAACTAACTACACCGGTTAGTTAACCTCTAGTTTAAACCATTTTTCACTCTCAGCTTTAGAGTGAAGATCTACTAGAACAACTCGTAGAACCAATCCTTTAGGAACTACACCAATTATTTGTTTTGTTACACCCTCACCTTAACTACCTGATAGATTAGTTTAATTTACAGTTGCTAGTTGCATTTAAGTTTAAAGTTTGTATTTTTGAGTTTGTGTCATTTTCTATCTTTGGTGCGGTTGGAAATTTGCACATTGCAAATGGGAATGTTTATTATAGTTAAAAACTCATGTGATTTTACTACCATCACAATTAATGGTGATCCGAAAGGAACGATAAGGAACTATTCAAAAGGAATATTCAGGAATTATTTTTGACGTTGAAGATGGTGAAAAAACTACTCTGAGTTTCCGCTAGGTAGTGTTAAAAAAATTAGAAAATTCACAACAAAAAAGAGAAGGAAAGTTTGAAGATAATCGTTTTGCAACTACCGAAGGAATTACACGAATGATCGATTATTCGTTGATACGCAACAAAAATCAACGATGTAAAGTATTGTACAAAGTGAAAGATATCGACACTTACCTTGTAGAGTATGTAAAGTTTGAAATGATTTGGGAAGTGACCGTTACAGTGAACACCAACTTAGGTTGTTGTTGTACATATTTTTATATTTTTCTGATCTTTTAATTTTTATTTTCTTTTTTGAAAATTTTATATAAAAGAAAAATATTTTTGTATTTTTATGTTTTTCTTATGTACATATGATACAAGATATACCGCGAGTAACCACCTTTACTCGTCTTCTTCGTCTGACAGACGTTTTAGCGTTTCCGGAGACATGCTTATAATTTTTAGCCTCTCGATCAAGAAATTGAATCTCTCTCTTGGCAAGGGTTTGGTAAAGATGTCAGCCAATTGATATTCCGTCCGAACAATGTAGAGTTCCACAATTTCATTCTCCACCTGCTCCTTTATAAAATGGTATCATACATCAATGTGCTTGGATCTTGAGTGTTGTACGTTGTTGCAGCATAGAGCAATCGCACTCTTGTTGTCGCAGTACAGAAGAATCTTATTGAATTGAAAGCCATAATCTGTTAGTTGTGAACGCGTCCATAGGATTTGAGCACAACACCCAGATAAAGCAATATATTTAGCCTCTGTACTTGATATGGCAGTGCACTTTTGCTTCTTTGAAGACCAGCTAAAAAGTTTATCACCTAAGAATTGAGCACTTCCTGATGTACTGCGTCTAGTGTCCTGACACCCTGCGTAGTCGGCATCTGCATATGCTGTAAGTGATATATCGGTGTCCTTCGAGTACCAGAGACCCATGTTAATGGTTCCCTTTAGGTATCGAAAGATCCGTTTAACCGCATTTAAGTGCTTTTCGGTAGGCTTTGCCTGATACCGGGCACATAAGCAGACTGCTGATGACATCAAATAACGTCTATTTTATAGCATCATTTATCCCATGTTATTAACCCATTTTGTATAGTTATTGCAAAGAATTGTTACTTAATCGTTTATATTTGAGAATTGCAGTAATTATGGAGTACTTGGTGAATATTAGCAAAAGGCGCGCATTTTGGAGCTTAAATGAAGATATTTTGAAGATTACTATTCTGGAGACCAATACGTCGTATCCATTAAGGAAGATACGGCGTATCCGTGCCTGCACTCACCAAAGACCACAAAGGAAAGAAGATCAATACGCCGTATCCAGAAGAACTCAATACGCCGTATTCAAGATATAGTATGTGAATATTCTGGAAGATATCAAACGTGGTCCCTACTCTAAGAAACCCCCAATACGCCGTATCCAATCCCTTGGATACGCCGTATCGAACCGACTTCCAGACCCTATAAATACAAAACTCAAAAACGAGTTTTAAGTGTGCTAAATCATATTCTTGATACCTAAACCATAAAAGTCGATTTTCAGAGGAGAAAAAGAGCAGAAGAGGTCGAGCAACGCTATCAATTCCATAGGAGACATCGTGTAATTCCATATACTTTAGTAATCGTTCAGTTTTTGGTATCATTCGTTAACTCGGTTAGTTTACCTTGGCTAAATAATTGCTTTTGTATTTATTATGACGTTTGAAGGCTAATACCTTTGGGTATTAGCCATTATTATGAAGATCTGAATGTTTGGTATTTGTTTATCTTGATTTCTTGATTTATCATTGAATGCTTGTTTATGTTTATCAATTTATACTTGTTTACGTGCTTTTGTATGCGACCTATCATTCAACTGGATCTAGTGATACGGATCAAGTAATCTAGTGATGACATCAAATAACGTCTATTTTATAGCATCGTTTATCCCAAGATATTAACCCATTTTGTATAGTTATTGCAAAGAATTGTTACTTAATCGTTTATATTTAAGAATTGCAGTAATTATGGGGTAATTGGTGAAACATACGTCGTTGGACTAGTAGGCGAACAGAGATAATTCAAACAAGAATGTTCTGATTTCACCTATTGGATAGTTGGACAAGTGGACTACTAGTGTATAAATTGCCATTAAGCGGTAAGTGGGTAAAGTCTCTATGAGCTAGGGTTTAACAAGATCACCATTGCTTTAATCCCTAAGATAGATTATAATTAGCAAATAAGGATGCTTTATGCGGATGCTTTAATTATGACAGAATTAATGTGTCTAGGTCTTAGGATGATGTAACGCCTAAGTCTTAAGAATGATATGCCACCTCGAGAGAAGAAATCATTGCACTAAATAAACAAACCAACTTTCTAATCGGATTAATAATGGTTAATACAGTTTTCTTATATAAGGTTCGACCGCTCTTTTATCTTTTGTTAATTAGCTTGCGTGGGTAAAAGTGCCTTGAATTGATTGTAGTCACCAACCAAACCGTGCCAGTCTCTCAGGCTGAAAACCCCTTTTTCCCGTTAGAATTAAGATTTAGACTGACATAGGTTTAACATAGGTTTAGAATAGAATAGAATTAACATAGATTAGATAACCAAGATATTAATTAAATTGATATATTTAACCTCGCTTCAAGTGTTTGACACCCTACTTACCACGAAACTACTACTGATCGGGTACACTGCCCGTTAAAGTGTTGTTTTTGGTTTAGTCGAAAAAATATAAATTTAAAACTTAAATCAATAAAATATACACCACACAACGACACATCAATGATATCATTTCATCACCATAAACACAAAATAAGATAAGATTTTAGAGAGAAAAAGAACTAGAGAGAGACAAAGAGAGAAAATGGTTACTTGTACTTGAAAGAAAATAAGAAGCAACACCCTTCACCTTGTGTGGTGAAATGTATTTATAGTACATGGAGTGTTTTAACCCTACTTGTGTTGTTGGGCTTTGTCTTTGGTCCGGACCTATTACACATAGGCTTTAAGCCCGACAACTAGGCCCAATTAGCTTAAATGAATTCCCGTAAACTATGTTTTTCCTATACAAGGCTCAGGAATATATAATGACCATCACTTTACATAAAAACATGGCTAACAATCTCCCCTTAAAGGGTGTTTATTCAATTGTGGATCCTTCTTCTGACGTCTTGAGTCTTGGAGCCTTGTATTCTTGGGAATTCTTTTGAAGTTCCTTTTGCATGCTTGTGATCTTGGATCTTGATCTGAACCTTGTATTTCTTATGACAAAAATATGTTATAGTGGTCTTTGACCTTGATTTGTCTTGACTACTGAGATCTTTGAATCTTTATCCTTGAACCTTTATGCCTCCTTGCGATCTTGTGTCTCCACCCTCATGCTCAAGGTCTTAAAAGCTTGCTAACAATCTCCCTTTATATTTTCTTTAACTTGATTACTTATACCACATCAAGGTAAGAGTAGTACTTGATCTACTTGTGCGATATATCTTTGTTATTATCCGGCAATCGTGTTGACAATGCTCTTTTGAGTAAGTGTTTGTACATCAAAGATTGCGAAAGACTTTAACACATGTGCTTGAGCTTTCATCATGTATTTATCTTTGTCGATTGAGCATGAGGTCTTATGAATTTTGACATCGACAATGTGACTAGAAGCTGCTACCGTCGGGAAACCTGCAAGTATAGGTTAGAGATAAACATACATGGACGAAAGTGTCTTTGTCACTTCGTCGAATACGGTTGCAATAACCACGGTTCCCCGTTAATCAGTATAAATACTGCCTGTGATCAGGTAGAATTCAAAAGAATCTCCTTGACAGGGTTTCGCAGCTGCACTAGCCGTTCTCGTTACCGGAGCGTCTCAAAGCAGACAACACGGTAAGAGTGAATCAGATAGTTACTATCTTTCTGATTGAGTCATCAATTCATATACTGGACCAAAATCGATATCCAGTTGACACAAGCTTGATTCATTTAGAATCTCGCAAGTCACCTACCGTAGAGCTGTTTGATGTTGACTCTGGAAGGATTTCCATTCATCACTGTGAATACTAAAGAGTATCACTCTGAATGTTCTGGCAATTACCACAAGGATAATGCGTAGGACTCTTTGATACCAAATGTTGTATAATGATGTACGACATTTTGTATATTGGAATTTGTGTCCTAGTGAGATTTTTGATGGATCTCGTTGGCTCTAGACTCTATAAGTGCACATTTGTTATTTGGTAATCAGAGGCTAGAGCGGACTGCCACCTTTTCAATATCAACGATCTCGGAATGAGAAAGCCGATAGAAACGTGTTGATCTCCGTGAGAAATGAAACAGAAATCTTTTAAGAGATTTTGAGTGGCTAGGGAGGGTTGTGCATTGCATCACTGGGTCCATGATGTCAGTCTTCAATATCAGAATCATCTTTGTGATTACCGATAGATTATGTATTGACCCAGTTTCTGCCTAGGTGGTATGAAGGCTTTTCTTTTTTTACACTCTTTATCCGTACAATCTTTTGTCTTTTTAAACCCCTTCAGTGATTACCAAGAATTCATGATGGTATCTTGGTTGGTTTGTTGCTAGTACTAGCTCCATCTCAAGTCGGCACTATTCATTTATTCTCACTTTACTCCTTTTTTTCAATCATACCTAGGACTTCTACTCTATCTAATGGAGTGTTCTTGGGTAGATCCCTCCGGTTCTGGCTGGATCATGGAACGAATATACCTAACCTTAACCGCCTTATAACTCCTTGAGAAACAACAGTTGGTCGGTCTTTGGGGTATTGCCATGAAGATCCATAAAACCATTTGATAAAAAATCAATCAACGTGTTTGAGAAATCATTTGATAATCACATTGTGTGTTTCAGAGTTACCAAAAACGCCCCTACACTTATGCACCATTTTATTGAAAGAGTTTTTTGCACAATGAAGGTTTGGTAAAGCACTTATAGATTGAAGATCGTATCCGTTATTAATCCGTATTGATCACATTTTAATCACTATTCTCCCCCTCAAAAATTGCATATGTGTTTACAATTTTTGACAATTAGTGAATTAAAAACAAGTTAATGTCCGAAATTCACATGAGCCTAACTAAGTCTTGGGAGAACAGGAGTGCATGCAGAATGAATCATATTATTATACTCCCCCTCAATTATAGAATAGAGTGAAAACTTGGAGTGGGAGTTTGTTGAGCACACAATTTTGAAAGAATTTAAAATTTTCTTTTTGAAAATATCTTGAAAAATTGTGCTCAACAGGAAAATGATGTCAGATGTATCTTATTAATTATCATTTCCTTAGTGCTTCTCTTGAGCATTCAAAACTTTAAATGTTTATATGACATTGCTCAAGACCGAGAAGATATGAACTTCCCGTTGTGTAGGATAAATGGACATAAATGAACATTTTCCTTTCTTTGGAGACCGAGTCCTAAGCTGACATTTACTTAGAAGTCGTAGAGAAAAAGTGAAAGGACATGTTTTGAAAGCATTTAAAACTCTCGCTCGAACTTCATTTATTCACCCGTGTTAATATTAATCAACATTTCTAGGTGCGCAAATGTTATCGATTGTCGAGAGACATGTCGGAGAAGATTCTTTTTGTATTTTTGAAATTTTTTGATTTTGTATTTTGTTTTTCTAGGTTTTATATTTTTATATTTTGTTTTTCTTGGTAAAATATATACAAAGAATTACTGAGATTTTGCAAGACGTTCAAGTTCTTTAGGAGATAAACTGCGCATACCAAGGCGACGAACCAAATAGTTGAATCGGTCTACTGGAAGAGCTTTGGTGAAGAGGTCGGCCAGTTGGTAATCCGTCTTGACAAAATACAGTTCAATTGTACCCATTTCCACGTGTTCCTTTATGAAATGGTAGCGGACAGCGATGTGTTTTGTTCTTGAGTGTTGGACCGGGTTGCAGGATATGGCTATGGCTGATTTCGAATCACAGTAGATTGGAATCTTGTTGAAGTGAAAGCCATAGTCCGTTAACTGTGTCCGCATCCAAAGGACTTGGGCACAGCAAACTACAGTCTTGTTTCTTTGAGGACCAGCTAACCAACTTTTCGCCTAAGAATTGAGCTCCACCGGAAGTACT
>BQNB010068257.1:0-25063 GCA_026074375.1 Tanacetum coccineum
CATGGGGGTTTTCCTTCAAGGTGGGAATCTATGAGGTTTTGCCCCATAGATGTGTCGGTTCGAGGCTGACAAGGACTAACGTTTAGAAGACTCATGAAGGTTTATTCATTCAGTGTATATGTAAATGAATGATCTTGTATATGTTAACTAATCATTTAAGAATTTATAGTAAAAGATTTTATGTACGAAATTTACAGCTCATTACAAGTTACAATGGTTTAACAAAACTTGAATCACTAGCTAGTATGATTTTCAAAGTCCAAATAATACTACATTACGCGTCTACGCGCAAGTGGATGTGTGAAAATGAGGCCGTTAGAACAGTGACTTAAATTAAAAAGGGTGTTCGCTGGATTTGGTATTTAGTTTTTGTTATGTTTCATATAGTCGGTTTAGAAATTATCAGTTTCTTATAAATAAGGATCAATGACATTAGGTTGCTTTTATTTTATTTTTTATTTTTTTTAACTTTAAATATTAGTTTTATGTTTGATACCTTTAAATTTGTTTTTGTATTTGATTTGATAATTTAGAATAAAGTTTATGTTTCGTTTATTAATCATGTTAATTTGTTTCGTCATTTTGATTACCAACAAGTGACATCCAAGCTAGGTTCATTTAACCATCAATAAAAAAAATAAAGGATTTTATTTAAATTTAGAGTTAAAAGAATTGTTGGTGAATCTCGTCGCTTAGGATTTTGGTTTTCTTTTGATCGATTTGGGATAGATTTCTTCGATCTATAGACTTGTTAAAGTTCGGCCAACATCTGATATTTTGGAATTAGCTTTTAGGGTCCTTGGGCCAATATTCTTTAGGCAACCGACTAACCACAATGACTCCCTTATATAACCCGACCCGATACCAAACAGAACCCGATTCTCAATAGGGTCATGTTGTCGGTCATTTTTTTAGTCCAAAACCTAAATCAAAACCCGACTTGATAAGCGCTCGATAACAGACCCAATAACACCCTAAACACAAGTAACAATCAACCCTGCCTAACCCTAAACAAGTAGTGTTGGATTGTCTACGTAACCTACCAACAACTTGCCAACTCGTTTAACACAAAATTTTAATACGTACAAATCATCATCAAATTACCTAGTGGAAGGCATCTAAGATCACACAATGCTCACAAATGATCCATCGGTTACTCCATACCAAGTACATCCGATCAAGCACGTCACACCTCCTCCAAATAACATGTCAAAAAAATTAACCGGTTTATCCTTAAAATTTAACAAAGTCTACCGTTTATAGTAATCCTTAATATTCCATCTAACAAAGTTTATAATTCTTGACAAAGATGAATTCATAACGCATAAACAATTATTATTTTTATTTTAATCAAAATAAGATTTACATAGAGATAGAAGACAAACGAGCAATAACTTGCGTCGTGTTGTGAATGTAAAGAACAAGAACACAAGAATAAGAGAATAATGAGGAGATGGGAGAATTCTTATTCAGTTATATCAATCCAAGAGGTTACAAGTATCAAGTATTTATAGGGAAGATAAATATATGTAAACCCTAATGGGGCGGTTGAGATAATGGTGAATATACATAAGCCCATTAGTATTATTTTACAATACTCCTCATTGGATATTCATCGTTTATCATACGGTATATACTGCCTCATTAAAAACCTTATCAAGAAAAATCCAATGGGATAAAAACTTGATGAAGAAAAAGAGTGTAGTGCGCATAATGCTCCTCCTCAATTTAATGTATATATTTCAAGCATCGAATGCTAATCTTCTGAATGAGTTGCTCAAATACTTTTGTTGACAACAACTTTGTAATGAAGTCTACCAAATTGTTGATGTTAAAAATAAGTCCTACAATGATAACAAAATATATGTGTAGCTTCCAATCCAATATCAAATGCATTGGTTAGAAAGTATACAATGTGTCTACAAATATTAAAAGAGAAAAATAAACTCTCCATGACACATATTAATTGCAAAATTGACAACAAAACCTCAATTGCACTTATGTATGGTACTTAAGGACCACTCATTTTTTAGAGACATGTGCAAAAGAAATTTATATAAGATGCGTCCAAAATGATTTTGATCCATATAAGGATTCATTCAATTTGATCAAATAAAGTTATTGAGAACTTTATTAATTGTTTCTAGAAGTTGAATTTTTGAGGCATTACATATCCTTCATAGAATATGAGAGCTCTAATAAACCTTATTTTAGGGAAAAATAAAAACTTCTATATAGCTTATCTCATAAAATATCGATAAGATATTTACATCCACCTCCAGATAATATGTCTCTTAATAATCAACTTATTGTTTTTGTGAATTTATTTATTTCACAATTTAAGTATTTAGAGCACATAACTTTAGAGCTCTTACTTTGATTTCACACAAAAACCGATGTATATCCAATAGCTTTTACATATTGACGTGTATGAACTTTACGTTCTAATGCTTTTAGTATTTGCAAGATACTAAGTCTTTTTATGTTGGTCAGTCATTTCATTGAGCGCACGTTTGGATATTAATTGATTTATGATCCTCATCATGCATATGCATGCAATATATTATATGTATACAAATTTATCGACGTCGTTTTTTCCGATTCCATTCCATATAATTCAAGACAAGATAGAATTTATTGAGATCTCATTAGCTATCTGAGGTTCTTTGGAACCTTAATGTCTAGTGTCTCTTTATGAGACTATCATGGGGTTTCTTATACCTCGAACAACCATCTTGTTTTCATGCTCCATATTTCTCATCGAGGATTTTATCTGGAATCGATTTGTCTACCATGCTTGAGGCATGTCATAATAAAATAGTATCCTTAAGGGACAACTTATAATCAGAGCATGAGTAGCTGAAATTTTATTTTTGGCCAATATTTATGTATGGCTATTAGATTATTCATTGAATAATAAATTCATAAATTTATTTCGAGGATCAATAGAATATGATAATTGATGACATTAAATAACGTCACTTTATAGTATCATTTATCCCAACTATTTTACCCGCTTTTGTATAATTATTGCAAGATTTTGTGCTTAATTGCTTTCAAGTTGGTAAATGCAGTAATTACGGAGTTATTTGTGAAGACAAGCTAAAAGGCGCATAATTTAGAGCAAAAACGAAGACATTTAAAGATTGCTACTTTTTGACTACATATGTCGTATCCAACAAGGAAGATACGACGTATCGGCGCTAACTCTTCACAAGAAAATGCATTTGACCAATTCCCAATACGACATATCCCTTCTCTACCATACGCCGTATCCAGTTAGATAAGTATTCGAAGATACAGTAATAAAAGTAAATTGGGAATGTTATAACTGATTGATTGAGAACGTAGTGCACACTTTAAGGAATCCATCCCTATACGTCGTATTGACCCTACTCAATACGGCGTAACCAGTCTTTTCCATACACTATAAATAAAAGGACCTCAAAAAACAAGTTTTCAGAGTTCAAAATCATATTCCTTAATACCATACTCCAGAAAAGAAACGATTTTATAAAGAGCAGAAGAGCCTAAAAGGTTAGCATTTGACATGAATTCATAGAAAACGATCGTGTATTTTTTACTCTCTTAATCGTACGTTCTAGATGTTTTGATATACGCTTGTAAATAACAATGGTTGTGGCTAATACTCCTCAAGGGTATTAGCCATCTTTAATATGAAAGTATTATTTTTTAAAATACGATTTCGTTAATTAATCGTTGATTGGTTTAATTATGTTTATTCACCTAATACTACTTGTCTATGTGCTGAATAATGCACCTAATTTCATTCAACTAGGTCTAGTGATACCCTAACACGTATCTGATACCCCCAGGATAACACTACCATTATCGTGTTTTAAATTACTGGAATCAATATATCACGAAATAACGTCTAATCCTTTAATAACTCCTTTTGAATTAATGAGCTTAGTTGGATCGGTAGGTGACCCGTTATGTTTTAGCGATCATGTTCTTAATTAATTAGTAAAGACTCGAATAGTGATTTACTAGTATATAAAATACCGTCAAGCAATAAGTGGGTAAAGTCCCGATGGGCCTATAGGTTTTAACAGGATCACACCACTTGCTTTGATTCCCTAAGTTGAATTATAATAAAACCTAAAGGATGCTTATGAGTGAATGCGTTAATGTAGACAGATTAATCGTGTCTAGGTCTTAGGATGATGTCCCGCCTAAGTCTTAAGAATGATAAGCCGAGTCATCATTGTACTAAACAAACAAACCAGCATTAAATTGGATTTGATATGGCTAATACAGTTTTCTATCATTTGGCTTGTACCATTCTTTTATCTTCTGATTATTTTCTTGCATGTTTATTGTGTATTGAATTGATTATTGTCACCACTAAGCCCGTACCAGTCTCTCAGGCTGAAAACCCCCTATCATTAGAAAACGTATATAGTGTAGGGTTAACCAGTAATTAGAATTAACATAACCTAATTCGATTAATTAAAATACTGTTAGAATTTAAGGTTAGTTTTCGCTCTTAATGTTCGACACCCTACTTACCACGAAACTCCCACTGATCGGGTATAGTATTTGACGATATAACATCTAATATTTGACGATATAACATCTAATACAACACTCTCTTGTGAGTCCACGGTAAGTCCTCTTAATGACAATGAAATTAACTTTAGAATATCGTTTGACGAATCCGACGATGAAGATTACACGGTAATTTATGACGAAAATTCATTTTCCTATCAAATAATTTTTGTCAACAATTTGAAAACGGATTCTGAAAATGATAATGATAAAGTCAATATGACTTTGTTTTCGACACCCGAGCCTGAGGTCAGTTATTCTAATGATTTAGACTTCTACTTTATTAGATTTTGAAAAATGAATATCCGCCATTGTTTACAATGATGCTCTAATGTCTAAATTAGATCTATTAACTGAACCTACTATAAGTCCTCAACATATCGATGAATTTAAGTTGAAAGATGAAACATCATTGTTCGAATGTCATGAAGAGGAACAAAACGTTTTATACTTTAATGATTTATTTCCTTTTAACGGAATTTATCTTGACGATCTAAAATCGGATACGGACAATGATAATGATGAAATCAATATTGAGCAACCTTCGGAGGATATGTCTGTCATACCATTACCTAATGTAATAAATGTCGATATTGGTGCTTATGCACAAGGGTCAAATAAGCTTTTGGAAACAAGTCATGATACATCTAATAAATTTTTCAAAACTGAAACTTTTATCAAGAAACTAAATGTTAATATCATGACTTGTAATTTTTTTAAAGGGATGCCAATAAATCTTATCAAGAATTTATATGTGCCGTTTGGCATCCCGCTCGACCCCAAATTGTTTTATAAGGATGAGACTAAATTGGAAAAAGTTGAACTTAACGACTAGCTGAAACAAAAGTGCTTCCCGAGAGACAACCCGATCATTTTAATTATTTGTCGCAATTTAATTGTTTGTTACATGAGTCTGTCTTCCCAAACACTCCATACGGCGTATCAAACCCCTCTGGATACGGCGTATGGACGTGTCTAGACGTTATCAGTCCTTACATTCAGTATTTAATTTCTAGTACTTTTAAAAAATATTTAATTGTTTCTACAGGGACAATATAGCGTATCTTAGGGTTTAGGATATGGCGTACTGAACCCTGTACAGTATGTTTAATTGTTTTCTTGTACCATCGAACCGAGATAGAAGTTGCACTTTCATCTTCTAATATTTTATGCAGGACTTGGCTGAAACAAAATTGATGATATGGTATATTCTGAAAAAGACATGTGTTGAACTTATCCGGGCATTCTGAAGCCCTCGTCAACACACTTTTTGCTCAAAGACTCAACTTGGAGAATCATCTCGAGCAAAACATCAGGGAGTTTTTTTCATTCTAATTCTATTTCCCGTATTATTTAATTGTTTTTCTTATACAACGAGGACATTGTATAATTTAAGTGGGGGGTGGAGAATTAGAACGTACATATCCTTATTTTTCAAAAATAACATGCTACATGCTTAAAAGTGCTTAATAATATGCCAAATTAAAAAAATAGCATGAATTTTGTAAAAATCACTAGTTGCACTACCTAGCTCACTATTAACCCTTGATATATATTGTGAGAATTTAGCCTATTTTGTTTCCAAATGCTTACTAAAAATTCCACAAAATTATGAATGTGCCGGTGATGTAGTGGACTTTAGAACTTGGCTTGGTATATCACTCGAGACCTCAATGATGAGTACTATGAATTTATCTGGAGTAACATGATTAACTGGTAAATTTATAGGATTAAACCAAAAGTCTACATGTTGTAAAATTAACTAACTACACTGGTTAGTTAACCCTCGTGCAACCCTTTGTTTACTCTCACTTTTAGAGTAAGATCCCCTAGAACAACCTGTTGAGCCATTCCTTCCTTTTTTTACACCAAATTATATGTTTCGTTACACCTTTACACCTTAGCCTACCCTGTAGATTAAGCATATTTTAATCAAAGTTGCTAGTTGCTTTCGTGTAAAGTTTTGTGTTTTCTGCGTCAAAGTGGAATCTTTCTGTCTCTGTAATGGTCAGGAAATTGCACAATGCAATGGGAAAATTATGTAGCTCGTAAATTTCACTACTTTCGCGATTATGTTTCATTACAGAATAAGAAGTGTTATAAGGAAAAATTATCCGGATGAATTGTGATGGTGAAGACGATGAAATTACACCGAGGTTTATGATGTATTGTTTAAAAAATGAAAAATGAAAAAAGCTGCAAAAAAAAGTATGAAAGGAGATAGTCGATTCATTGAACTTATACCGATGGAATGCTTGGAAGAATCGATTATTCGATGTAAAGTCTTGTAAAAAGTGGCCGATATCACCACTTATCTTGTAAAGTATGTAAAATTCGGGATGTAAGGGAAGTTGACCATTACGGAAATGCCAACTTAGGTTGTCATTGTCATCCTATGATCTAGACGTTTGTCTATATTGCTGAGTCTTTATCATGGAACGGTCAGGTAAAGTTTCTAGCAACTACGTACCTTATTTGTGGGCTTTATCTATTTGTTTTGTAAAATTTTATTTAACAACCATTTACTTCTTTTTCCTAGCAACTAACCTTAAGATCTACTCGAACGAGGATGTGTACGAGCATGCATGTCTATTTCGTCGTTACGGCCATGTATGCATGTCTTAGCTGCCTTGTTGGATGACGACTTTCGGTGAAAACTAGAAGATCACATACTCTATATCGTTCTTCATCCTAACCGCTGGTTAAACACGAATGAGGATGTGATCGAATTGTATGTCTATTCCGTCGTTACGGTCGTGTATGTATGATTCAGCTATCTTGTTGGTGTGGTACTTATGGTGAAAGACTGTTTGAATGATCAACCCTAAGCCTTTCTAACCCAATTTATCTTTTAACTTGTTCCTCCTTAGCTCTAGTGGTAGAGATGTGTATCCTTGCCAAGCTTATGATAGAAAACTAATCACGACCGAGCAAATGAGCGTACCAATTAAATATTACACCCTAGATTATTTGAGTGATCTGAGTGTTTTCATTTCCATATTTCGAGAGGATCTTGGTTATGTAAAGGGGATTAAAACAAAATGATGCTTAAACGGAAAAAAAAATCCTTAACTACCCCTCGGTTGGATCAATTTTCAAAACTTTTTCTAAAGTCTACTTTGAGACAATATGATTCAGAGTGAGGGATATTTATGACAATCAAATAAGTCCACTTTATAGTATCATTTATCCCAACTATTTTACCTTCTTTTGTATAATTATTGCAAGATTTTGTGCTTAATTGCTTTCAAGTTGATAAATGCAGTAATTACAGAGTGATTTGTAAAGACAAGCTAAAAGGCGCATAATTTGGAGCTAAAACGAAGGCAATTGAAGATTACTACTTTCTAACTACATACGCCGTATCGAACAATGAAGATACGGCGTATCGGCGCCAACTCTTCACAAGAAAACGCGTTTGACCAATTCCCAATATGACGTATCCCTTTCCTACCATACGCGGTATCCAGCAAAAAGTAAATTGAAATGTTATAAACTGATTGATTATTGTACGCGCACATCCCAAGAGAATCCGAAGCCCTAGTACGCCGTATTGACCCTACTTAATACGGCGCATCCAATCTTTTTCATACACTATAAATAGAAGACCACAGAAACGAGATTTCAGTGTGCAAAATCATATTCCTTATACCATACTCATAAAAGACGATTTTTCAAAAGAGAAGAAGAGTCCTTAAAAGGTCAAGCATTGATCACAAATCATGGAAGACACAATCGTTGTACTTTTTACTCTCTTATCGTTCGATTCTAATTGTTTGATACCTTGTATAATTATAAAGGTTGTAGGCTAATACCACTCGAATGAGCCATCTTAAGATAAGGTTTAATTCTGGTTTGTTTTAACATTGATTTCTTAATTAAATCGTATGATTTTTAATTATGTTTATATCCCCTAAATCACCTAATACTTGTGTATGTGCTTGAATATGCGACCTATCATTCAACTGGGTCTAGTGATACCTAACAAGTAATCTAGATGCCGGGATAGCTCTCCATATCGTGTTTTATATTACTGGACCAATAGGATCACGAATAACATTCTATCTTTACCTTTTGAATTATGAGCTTAGTTGGACCGGTAGGTGACCCGTTATGTTTCAGCGATCATGTTCTTAATTAATAGGTAAAGACTCGAATAGTGAACTACCAGTATATAAAATACCGTCATGCAATAAGTGGGTAAAGTCCCGATGGGCTAGGGTTTTAACAAGATCACCACTGCTTTGATTCCCTAAGATGAATTATAATTAAACTAAATGATGCTTTATGCGGATGCGTTAATTGTGACAGGATTAATCGTGTCTAGGTCTTAGGATGATGTCCCGCCTAAGTCTTAAGAATGATATGCCGCTTCAAAATAAGTAATCATTGCTCTAAATAAACTAACCAGCATTAAACCAGATTTAATATGGCTAATACAGTTTTCTATCATTTGGCTTGTACCGCTCTTTTATATTTTGATTATTTTCTTGCATGTTTATTGTGTATTGAATTGATTATTGTCACCACTAAACCTATGCCAGTCTCTCATGCTGAAAACCCCCTATCATTAGAAAACATATATAGCATAGGGTTAACCAGTAATTAGAATTAACATAACCTAATTAGATTAATTAAAATACTGTTAGAATTTAAGGTTAGTTTTCGCTCTTAATGTTCGACACCCTACTTACCATGAAACTCCCACCGATCGGGTAAATTTCCCGTTAAAGTGTTATTTTAGGCAAAGTCAGCTAAATATAAATTTAAAACTTGGTAATCAATAATTGACCCTACACAACAACACATCAATAATTCATTGTGAATTTGCAACTACTTCTCTCCTCCTGAAGAAATTATCCTTTTTCTGTATTTGTGCATTTAGGTGGAGTAATTTGCACAAAAAAACTGAAATGGGATATGTTTGGTTAAACCAAAACCAATTATAAAAGGGATGATTTATAATAACATGTTGGCATGATGCTAATTTTTGTTGTTGTGCATATTATAATATGGCCCCATACAACAACACAAGTTTTTCTCTCATTTTTATTTAATAATTTAGAAGTAATTCATCGCATATTCATGATGAAATACTTATTCTGGAATGTTAGGCTCACATTGAGCTATTAATTATGCAAACTTGAGGTTGCGATTTAATGACCATTTAGACATGCATCGATTTTAAACTCTAAATGGTTCATACAATGGATTTGTATGCCTACATATATCCATTTGTTTTCTTTCCAGTGTATTGAGGGATTGAGTCCCCATTCTAGTTGATAGATTAATAATCAACTTCTTTTGAGAAATAATAATATTAGATTGAAGAATCTTATTCTTCTATGGTTTTCGCATCATTAATGACTCGGGATGGTGTAACCGGGCATGCCAAAAATATTATAATTATTGCTCATAAACTTATGTTATGGCAATGATTAGCTTTTACTAATCTTTGTAGAATGCATGTCGAGGAAGATACAAAAGTATAATGCATCCTTAATATTGAACTTCGTTCCTCATGACAATTGTATATTTCTTTTACGGAGCAAAATGTGATAGCATAGATTCTTAAATCTATGAATATAGTGTGTAATGTCTTTGACACACTTGTATTTTACATACATTACATTGCATTTTTTGCATAAATAGCTGCTCCTTTCTTATTTTACCACTACTAGTGGTTTGTCATTTCCATATACCTCGACCATATCATTTACCATAATAAATGATCTTTAGACATTTATCATTATATTATCACATTCACTTGAGGTAATGGAGATCTTATATTGATCATTTTATCTCATTCACTTGAGGGAATGGAGATCTTTATGTTGATCATTACATCACATTCACATGAGGGAATGAATATCGTTTCATCTTTTATCTTGCAACTTGAGGTTGCCAACCAGTTTCTTTGAAATAACACGACAATAACTATTTTCACCACGTCTATAATCACGATATCTACATGATCATCATTATTGAGTCACATTCAGTTGAGTGAATTGAGCAAATTTAGTTAACGGGTTTATCGTGTTTCTTAAAGCATACTCATTGCTTTGTTTAAAGAAACTTATATCAAAGCATCGTTCTCGATATATGAGCATATTCGAGGCATTAACCATCTCATCGCATATTTTCTTGTTATCATTCAGATGTAATACTCAATATTGCGAAAATTTGCTCGCATTTACAAGAATTTCTTGCTTTTAATGGTCAAATTTTTCTTTTAGATTTTGACGTACATTTAACGGATCTTTCACCGTTAGATATTCTCTTTTAATTCAGATCTAACACTAAAATTGTGAGACCTGACTCACTTATGCCTTTTTTATGCAACTTGAGGTGCATATAATCATATCGAGCTTTTGGGATAATTACTAGCTTTTGTGTGATAATCTACCCTTTAAATTTTACCATAATTTTACGATTCTTTCATCGTTAAGTATTTCCTTTTGAGGTCATCATAAAAATAAGATGGGGGAATACCACTATTGTGGCGCACTCATGTCAAGAGGCCTTAATTTCAGTTTTTATTGCCTCTCCCAAATCTTTTTTTGCATAACATTAGGTTATGTTATTGATTCTATTGATCGAATCATGTTAGAACTTGAGGTTTTAAGTATTCTGTTTCTTTCTTTAACATAATCTGAGATTATGTAATCTGATTCTCTTGAGGGAATCATAACAGGATATTATAATCATAACTTGAGGTTACGATATTTTACTTATTTTGAGAGATTCATGATAGAACTTGAGGTTCTCATCATTTTTTACGTCATAACTTGATGTTATGGTATTAATTCTTTTTAAAGAATCATATTAGAACTTGAGGTTCTAATTCTATTATTTTATTTTTTCTTTAACATAACGTGAGGTTATGTTATTTGATTTATCTCTTTGTAGTCACAATAGAACATTTATCGTTCTTGCAAATAAAAAAGAGAGTTTAAAAGATTATCGAGAAAAATAAAACGTAATTATCTTAAATAGATAAAATATTATCTTTCATCAATAGCAAGTAAACCACTCCAACGTTACTAGTCATATAGTATTAATTGCGTATTTCCTTTTTTAGTTTTAAAGATCTCAGCCAAATCATGGTATTATCAATACTAATAAGATGTGCATGTATAAGTAGGGTTTACAAATTACCTTTTGTAATCAAAGTCGTGAACTTGACTCAGACAATTGCATCAGTTTCTTTTCCTTTTTTTAGCCATTGATATCGAAGAATATCGAAAATTCATATGCATTAAGATATTGATAGAGAAAATAAAATTGTTATAACATCATCAGGGTCGTCTCGGGGATTTTGAGGGCCCTGTACCATCGTGAAAAATAAGCCCTTTAAAACAAGCCGATGTTAGATACATATAGAAAGAACAAATGAAATTACAAATAACCAAATAACATATTTTTCAGAAAATATATATGTATAATTAAACCAAAGGAATCAAGTATAATGCAAAAAAAATAAGACTGACATCAAGACTTTACAAAGCAAAACCCTAATCAATTTTCTTCTTCATGGGAAAACAATTCGTCAATACGGATCAAAATGGTTGGACATGGATAACTCGGAACAAGAAATCAAAACCAATTGGAAATCCTTATCATAAGGATTTGGAGAACATTGCAACATCCTTTTATGTCACCAATATGCCTCCGGCATTAACATCAAAAGGATTATGGAACGTGTGTGCTTCTCATGGTCGTTTGGTTGACGCTTTCATCGCTAATAAATTATCTAAAGGAGGTAAACGCTTTGGTTTTATTAAATTCCTTGGTGTTAAGGATGCAAATTCTATTGTGAATTCTATGTCGAATATATGGATTGGTAGTTTTCATCTTTACATCACCTTAGCTTTAAACCAACATCCCAACACAAAAACCCTAGCACCAAAATATACTCAATCCCAACCAAAACCTACCAACGCTTTCACTACCGCCAATAACCATAACGCCTTCCCATCTCTTAACAACATCGCCACAAATAATAAACCTCCAGAAATCAAAACACACCAACCAAAACCCTCATACTCCTCGACCCTCAAATATGTTCCCATATCAACCTCCAACGAAACAAAACCCATCCAAAAACGCACCATCACACTCACGGAACAAGAAACCATTAATGTGGAAAACACGGATACAATCCTACTTGTGAAATTGAAAGACATCGATTCCATGGAAAACATGTATGTCATTTGTAGGAATGAAGGCTTCTTAGATCTTAATATTCATCATGTTGGCGGATACTGGATTTGGATACAATTTCCCTCATCTATGTCTTGCTCTAAATTCCAAGAGAATGAAAGTCTTAAAAGGTTGTATTCGATTAAAAGGGCTCCCATGCCTAATTTTAAAATTGACGAACGAATTCTTTGGATTGAGGTGAGTGGTTTACCTTTATGTGCTTGGGGCTCAATGGCTTACAAAAAGATTGCAAGTAGCTTTGGGAAATTCTTGTTCTTTGAGAAGGAAGAATCCACAGCATTGAGTTCGGGTAGACTTTGCATATCTACCAAATCACATCAACTCATCTCGGAAACTGTTCAAGTCGACATCAAGAATGAGTCTTTTGAGGTTTCGGTCCAAGAAATTGGATCATGGAGTACAAAAATAAAAGATGACTACAATGACATTTCCTCCAACCACGACTTAAAGGAGGTGGATCATGTATCTGAATCAAACGACGAGCAACCGATTGATGATTTTGAAATACTCCAAACAAAACTCAACAATATGGATGAACAAGCTTTTGACAATGAACTGGGTACCGAAGGGGACAAAAAAGATGGTGAAAATAGGTATTCAATCGACTCCCCAAAGAAAAAAATGGAAGAAGACACCAATTTTAATTCCACTAATTCAGAAACAAAGGATAATTCTTCGGATTTAAGTAGACCTCCTGGATTTGAGTTCATGAAAAAGAGCTTTTCATCATCTAGCAATTGTTCTACATCGTTTGCAAGACGTAGAAAAAATGATATCAAAGGATTTTCCCTTTTAAGTGAACTCAACCAAATCATTGATGTGGGCTCATCACTTGGTTATGATGTTAGAGGATGTAAAAAAACTCTAAACAAAATGATCAAAGGAATCGGGATTCACATGGTTGACAAATGAATATTTTGTCAATAAATAGTTGTGGTACGAGGAAAAGAAGAAAACGCATGTGGATAAAGGACCTTTGCCTTAAACACAATGTGCATTTTCTTGGGATTCAAGAATCAAAAATGACTCGTCTTGAGCTATTTCGAATTAAATCTATGTGGGGTAACTATGCTTTTGATTATGCTTGTAGTATGGCTCGTGGTCTCTCAGGTGGTCTTATTTCTATATGGGACCCCAATATGTTCTCTAAGAATTCTATTTGGTGTGACGACTCGTTTATTATTATCAAAGGGAATTGGAAGAATGTAGTGGGAGACTGTTTCATGGTGAATATTTACGGCCCACAAGATCATGTTTCTAAACTTGCCTTATGGAATAGACTCACAGACTTCATGCATCACCATAATGGCTCCTATATTATGTTTGGAGACATGAATGCTGTCAGAAACGCACAAGAAAGGTTTGGTACTACTTTGAATAGTATTGAAGCTGATCATTTTAACTCTTTCATTGATTCCCACAAGTTTAGTCGATCTTCCTATTGGTGGTCGCTCCTTTTTTTTTTTTTTTTTTTTTTTTTTTTTTTTTTTTTTTTTTTTTTTTTGTGTTTGGGTGTTGTTGGTGTTTTTTTTTTTTTTTTTTTATTTTTTTTTATTTTTTTTTTTTTATTTTTTTTTTTTTTTTTTTTTTTTTTTTTTTTTTTTTTTTTTTTTTTTTTTTTTTTTTTTTTTTTTTTTTTTTTTTTTTTTTTTTTATTTTTTTTGTTTTTTTTTTTTTTTTTTTTTTTTTTTTTTTTTTTTTTTTTTTTTTTTTTTTTTTTTTTTTTTTTTTTTTTTTTTTTTTTTTTTTTTTTTTTTTTTTTTTTTTTTTTTTTTTTTTTTTTTTTTTGTTTTTTTTTTTTTTGTTTTTTTTTGTGTGTGGGTGGGGTTGTTTTTGTTTTGTTTTTTTTTTTTTTTTTTTTTTTTTTTTTTTTTTTTTTTTTTTTTTTTTTTTTTTTTTTTTTTTACTTGATGAATAAAGCTGGTACTAAGCTTATAAACTTGATCGCTTCCTTATTTCGGAAGATGTGACTATTCGGCTCCCAGATGTTCGGATTACTGCTCTCGATAGGTTATGGTCTGATCATAACCCTATCCTTCTTCATATTGACAAAACTGATTTTGGTCCCACTCCGTTCAAATTGTATAACTCATGGCTTCTGAGAGATGGTTTTAATAACCTCATTAAAGACGAATGGGAATTGCTTGATTCTAATCTCAAATGTCATGAAAAGTTTCGCCGCCTCAAGGGATAAGAATCAAACAATGGAGCAACAACATCAAGACGTTAGAAAGAAACGGAAACCGTGGCTCTTGAGGAAATTAATTCAATTGAAGAAAAGGATTGAGAGGATCGCAATGCCTTCCGACAATGATCACCGCCTCATCCTTCTTCAAGAAATTGAAAAAATCGATAAGTTTGCTTCAATGGATATTATTCAAAAAGCTCATGTCAAATGGGATATAGAAGGGGATGAAAATTCCAAATTCTTCCATGGGCTCATCAACCAAAAAAGGCGGAATCAGATGATCAATGGGATTATGGTTGAAGGAAATTGGATCACGAACCCTTGTTTGATCAAGGATGCCTTCCTTCAATTCTACAAAAGGAAATTCCAAGCTCAAGATTCACAGGTTATGTTCTCTAACCTTCCTCATTCTCATTCCCTTAATTGCATGGATCGAGAAACTCTTGAAAGACAGGTTACCCTTGAGGAAATTAAGGAAGCCGTTTGGGATTGTGGAAGTAGTAAAGCTCCGGGCCCGGATGGTTACTCTTTTGCGTTTGTGAAGAAGTATTGGGGCACTATTCAGAAGGATCTATATGATTTTGTTAACTTATTCTTTGCTTCTTGTGTTATGCCTAATGGTGCTAATTCTTCGTTTTTCACCCTTATCCCAAAGGTCAACAACCCTACCTTAATCACTGACTTTCGCCCTATTTCGCTTATTGGTATACACTATAAGATCATTGCCAAGATTTTAGCTAACCGTTTATCTAAAGTGATTGACAAGATTGTTAGCAAGGAACAGTCGGCGTTTATTGCTGGTCGTCAAATTCTTGATGGCCCCGTTATTCTAAGCGAATCATTAAGTTGTGATAAAAAATGGAAAAAGAAGTTCCTCATTTTAAAGTGGACTTTGAAAAGGCTTTTGATTCCATAAGCTGGAATTACTTGATTTCACATTCTCGACGCTGATAAGTTTTGGATTTGTATAAATGGTGCTCCTAGGATTAAACTGTCTCAATTCTTCGAGAGCTTCTATTCTTATTAATGGTAGCCCTACGTCTGAGTTTTCCATTAAGCGTGGTCTTAGGCAAGGAGATCCTCTATCTCCTTTCCTTTTCATCTTGGTTATGGAAGGTCTCCATAATGCTTTTGAGGAAGCAGTGGGAAATGGTTTGATTACTGGTGTTAATATTAAGAATTCTACTATCAATGTTTCCCATCTTTTCTATGCAGATGATGTGATCATTACTACGGATTGGAATGCTAAAGACATGGATAATATCATTCCGTGTTCTCCATGTTTTCTATCTAGCCTCGGGTCTCAAGATTAATATTCACAAGTCTAATATTTATGGTATTGGGGTTAATAAAGATGAAGTTTTAAGTATGGCTAGCAATGCTGGTTGTATTGCAGGTGATTCCCTTTCAATTACCTTGGTCTCCCCATTGGTTCCAATATGAAGTCTATTGCTAGCTGGAAGACGCTTGTTGATCGTTTTCATATGAGGCTTTCCTCTTGGAAAGCTAATCTTCTGTCGATTGGGGGTCGTCTGACTCTTATCAAGTCTGTGCTTGGTAGTCTTGGTATCTACTATCTATCGATTTTCAGAGCACCCGAATCGGTCCTTCAAGACCTGGAAAGAATTCGGGCTAATTTTTTTTGGGGTGGTAATAAAGATAAAAACAAAATGGCTTGGGTCAAATGGCCAATTATTCTTAATTCTTTCGATAAAGGAGGGTTAAACATTGGCAGTCTTAAAGCTTTCAACCTTGCTCTTCTTCAAAAATGGCGTTGGAGGTTGCTTTCTTCCCCAAACGCCCTTTGGGTTCAGGTCATCAAAGCTTATCATGGTCAAGAAGGAGGTTTCGATACAAATGGTTGTAGCTTCAAGGGCATTTGGGCTAACATTGTTGGAACCTCCAATTTTCTCCACTCGAAAGGTATTATCTTATCTAACACTTTTCGTTTTAAAGCAGGTTGTGGCACTCGTATTCGATTTTGGAAAGATATTTGGGTAGGCGAGACTCCTCTTTTTACAAGGTACAATCGGCTCTATCATCTTGATCAAGACAAAGATTGTCTTATCATTGACCGTATTAATAATGGGCAATGGTCTTGGAATTGGTCTCGGACCAATCTTGGTGTTAGAAATCTTGCCTATTTATGTGACATGTTAAATGAGATCGGTCAACTAAATATTGATGTCAATGAAGATACTTGTACTTGGAGTCTTGGTCCTAATGGTACTTTTACCGTTAAGGATGCTCGTTATAGGATTGACCAAAATATCCTTCCCACTCTTGCTCATGCTACTACTTGGGATAAATCTATCCCCCGGAAGGTCAATGTGTTTATGTGGAGGCTTTCCTTGGACCGACTCCCTCATAGATTGAATCTCTCTTCGCGTGGTATGGATATTCCGGCCATCTCTTGTCCTTCTTGCAATGCCAATGTTGAATCTGCTAATCATGTTTTCTTCGAATGCGACATTGCTACTGATATGTGGAAGCTCGTTTTTAGATGGTGTGATATTCCTCTTTTTCAAGCTTCTTCTTGGGATTCTTTCAATGATGGGATCATGTCTTGGCATGCTTCTAAAGAGAAAAAACACACGTTCTATGTTATTACTACTTCGGATCTTTGGTGGCTTTAGAGATACCGAAATAGCGACACGTTTAACTCTCAACCGTTAAGGAAAAGTGATCTATTCGATAATGTTCGTTTCTCTTCATTTTCGTGGCTTCACAATAAGGACCATATGAAGTAATCTTGGAATGACAGGCTTATGTATCCCCTTTCGATCGCGTAAAATGGCAATGGTTAGAGCTGCTTTTGGTTTTTTCCTGAAGCTGGCGTTCAAGTTCGCTGGGTTGGCGTACCTGTAAGCCAAGGTTTTTTCGTTTGGCGTCTTCGTCGGTTTTGAGGATGGTTCTTCTTTTCATCCTTCTCTCGGGACCTGTTTGGGGGTTCGTCAAAATCCATCCCGGAGTGAAAACCGATGGCTCGGCCTCCGGGATGGGGGGTTTTTCTTTTGCCGATGTGAAAACCTATCCGCGCACAGCGATTTCGCGAGAACTCTTCCATGAAAGCTGCCGAGAAGTGCCGGAGAGAGCGCAAAGGTCTTGATGTGTACAGAGTTACCGGCGATGACTCAGGCAAAAACCTTGGGATTAGAGATATATTTGCGATGTAAGAAGGCAAGGGCAGATATAAATAGAGGAGAGTGTGCGAGATAGACAACTTTCAACGATGATGAGGAGCGCGCGTGCGAGCTGCGAGCGAGATATGCGACGCTGTGTCGAGTCAAGGTAACAGCATTTTTGTCGCATACGCGGGGACACACATTGGCACGATGAGCTGCAGGCGTGCAGAGATAGAAGAGCATTTTGGGACCTTACGAGAGACGCGTCGTGCAGTAGCTCAGCAAATGACGTTATTGTGCTGCGACTAGAGCGGGGTGAGCGCGAGTAGCGGACGCGTGAAACTAACACTCTCGAGACTGTTGTATAGCCGAGAGAGTATTGAGCTTTGGTGATATTTCGAAGTTGAGAGATTAGTATGTGAGTATATAATGATATTCTCTGTGCATTAGGTTAGTAATGGCCGGAGGTGTCCTATAACTTAGTTAATTGGGGGAAGAGTGCTTTTTTTTTTTTTTTTTGCTTATTGGTTATATGGTTCCAGAGAGAGTTCTCTGGATCGTGTGTGCGCGCATGACTTCGATTGTGCGCGGGGTGACTACTGTTTTGCTTGCAAGCACAGCGTACGGCACCCCTTTACGTCTAGGTGCACGCGACGGGCGTGCGAGGAGGCTGCAGAAGATCCACAAAGGTTCGATGAGCGGTGAGCGTGAGCGCGAGATCATACCAGCGATGAGCGAGCGGTGTGATCTATTTACATCGACACGCTTTCTGTTGTTCTTCGTACTCTATTCTGATGGAATTGGTACGCGTTGTTGTTGTACTACGCATGGTAAAACTTTTAGTAGCACACGATCTACTTGTTGGAATTCAATGAATAATTTATTGGTTTCGAGACGTTTATCTTTCTTATGCTTTTGTAATAGTCTTCTAGATCAACCCCATGTCGAATTGTATTCTTTATAAACTTGGTGATAGCTCCACACTACTATTGCATTTTGTGTGGAAAATTGATGGTGTAATGATTTTTAACTATCCATTTCCAATAAAAGATTAATGTTGTTTGTACAAAAATATATATTTATTAGATGAATAGATAAACTAAAATCCAAAAAATATGTTGCACAAAGTGGTGATGACTATGAGAAAAAGTGCATGCCTTTGCTGAGCAATGATTTTTTCTACATTACCAATTTAGAGGAATGTATGACTATCAAAACGAATTTTTCTTTACAAACAAATGACAAAAATTAACAATTTGTTGTGTTTCCCAGACTAAAATAAATTTTACAGCATGTACACACATCATCGTCAAAACATATGTTTTCCAGATTATGCATATGAATAACTGATCACACTTTGTAATCAATATATCAATAACTTGCATGCGATAAAGTAACACAGAAAATCTTCGTTCTGATCAAATAACGTTATTATGAGCATTTCTGACAGGACATTTGAATGAGTCCAATATTTGCCCTTTTCTTAGAACTTTGTTTAATTATATATAAAAATTTGACATATACTATTTAATTACAACTTCCAATATACATTGTCTTCTTAGGTTGTTCGTCGAAAGATAAGTAAACAGTAACACGAAGCAAAATCAGTATTAGTGTAGTCAACAAGTAGTAGCACGAACCAGATAGCGTGCTGATTGTATTTGATAAAGCGTTGGTAAACATAATTGTATGTTTATACTTATTATTAATTGGGAATGCTAGTTGATAGTAAATGCTAATTCCGTTTTTTTTTTGAAGGGCGGATTTATATTAGGACTAGCAAGAAGCTAGAAAAATGCTCATTCAGTTACTAATATTTTTGACTGGGAGCGTTTTAAAGAATTAGGAATGCTAGTTGTTTGTCGCCAAACAAGCACCGTATACAAAATGCTAAACGCTAATTGATTCAAAACGCTCTTGAACGCTTGTTGCCCAACATAGCTAACTAGTTTACATATGAAAGTTAACTCAAGTGTTTATATGCATTGTTTTGTATGGGAAAATTCCCGATACTCTAGTTACACGTGATACAACTAAACTGCGCCATTTTGACGCGTGGTAAGTTAAAAGAAAGAAAACGAGGAGATAACATTTTTGCGGGTATTTGTTTTCTATAAGACACATGAAAATATATATAGCTTTATCGACCGACTAGCAAGATATCCTAACGGTGAAAAGACGATATCGCCCTTCGTCTCGTAAGAAAGGAATGTTTCGACATGACCCGCGAGAGCATATAGCGCGCGAACATTCTGATCTAGATGCAAACATCTCAAACACACATTTGAAAGCAGCTTGAGTTATGGGCGAGCGTGCAGTGTACAGAAAACCTCGTGATACGCGACAAAACGCGCATCTGAAAGAGGCGGCTCAGTGATGACTAATCACCCTATCAAAATAGTACCCGGGGTCAGCAACGAGGAGATCATTCCTTTAGCTAGTAACACCTAAACACTCCCTCTGTCTAGTTAATCAGTCTCATGTTTGGATATAGTAATCGAAATAGTTTGTAACACTCTGAGACGTTTATAAAAATTCGAAGTAAGAAATGAAGAGTTTGAAGGGCGAAAGCTCTCAAAAAGAGTTGCCATCTTTCATTGGAAGCATGGGACACTCTTGTGAAGGTTCATCTAGGGTTTCTCGTCGAAGAAGGTATAATTGCTTGCATGAAAACATCTCACGCAAACTCATGGTCCGGTCTTACAACCGTTCTAGGACTCCCCGGCTTCGATGGACCAATGAGCTCCATCAATGCTTTGTTAATGTAGTTCAAAGACTTGGTGGCGAAAAAAGTATGCGCCCTTCCTATCTCCTCTTGATTTGGTGTGGTGTTTAGAATCGTGTGCACAATATGTTGTGTGATTGTACATGCTATACCATAGTGTTCAACTCATGTTGTTTTAATGAATGATTAATAGAGCCACACAAAGAATGATCTTGCAGATATGATGAGTGTGAAGGCACTAACTGTGTCACCCATATCCGCGTGCGAGGGTCCATACCTTCAGTTACTTACTACATTCAGCGAATATAATATCACGAGCAGTTCTTATGATTTAATGAAAGTACACTAAATCTTCTAGTCATCGTGGGGTGTGTAGCTGAGCTATGTAGATGCCAAAGCGAATGAATTTTTCTGTATCTTTATAAGACTCTATAAGTATTTAGATTTTACTCAATGACAATGTCTTAAACATAAGTATACATATGACTGACTAGTTTATAAGCTCTTGAATAACTATAACGTACGTATTGATTCATATTTGTGTATTTGTGAATAGATGTTTAGAAGCATGAAGAATGAGGTGATTCTACAAGGTACGTATGCTTAAAATTCAAATGTTAGCATTAAAGTGTGTGTTTATATGATACATAACATGTTCCTAGTTTCTTAAACATTATATATAGAAGCTTCAACGATCGAACAATCTGAAAGTTGCAACGACAATGTAGTTTTTGCCCAACAAAACAACAATCATCGGCGGTTGGTCAGCGTCCAAGATGAAACTTGTGAGCATAATAAGTACACTAGTTTTTGTACATCAGAAATGAACAGGTTATATATTGTTGATCAACCAAGTCGTTGTATCTTCGTATTTGTTGCTCTCTGAAGATAATGTAAGTGAACACTACTTAATTGGGGATTTGAACGATTAGCATAACCTTATAAGTTCTTTTTAGAAAACGTTGAGATTAAAGTGGAATAATACGAAAGTTAAAAGGAGGAGTGTTCCGTCAGTGCCTGATCGGCGAATCTGAGAACTACTATTTTTGTTGACGGAACTAATTGGAACTTACCTTTCGTGGGTAGTAAGGTTGCACCTACAGAGACTAAATCCTAAATAATGGCTCACCTCAATGTAGAGTGCCCCAATGTACTTGAATTAACTACCCAATTAATTTACTAATTAAGACTAAGATCCATCTTGACCTCCTACTTGGTAACGAGAGGTCTGACCAGTGAGAAAACAAGTAGGGCAAGAGGTAAGCGACGAGCGTTAATTGCATTTTTATGAAACTCTTAGGTTTATGATACTTGTCAAAACATTAGTCAGCATGTAATAATGTTAAGAGCATGTTTAGTATCATCTTATGCCTCGGGTCCAGGGTCTGACAAAGAGACTCGAATTAAGTCGACCAAACGAGAACGTGTAAAAATCGTCAAAGGTCTGACCAGTAGGCGAAATTCACCATGGGTTGGTAAGGGTCCAGGGTCTGACAAAGAGACTCAAACCAAGTGCACGTGTTCTACGGTTGGATGGCATAGACTTAAAATTTTCCTAGGGGTATGCACATAAATGTGTCACATGCGTGTACAAAGAGGCATGCAAAATAACTTTGTATCACTGATTTTAAAAACCTTTAGTAATGACATGGTTCACGGTAACTCCAATCGAACGCACAAAGAAGCGGAGAATCAGGTCAGCGCGAAGCGTATTAAAAACCTGAGTTCTTTAGGAAAAATCCTCCTTAAACTTCTCTTGTAGTTTGTTCTAGTGGATGAGTCGTACTTCCCATGAGTCCATAGCGTCTAGTTTTTAATCTTGAAATCAAGTTTCATAGTTTATAGTCTTATTAATTTTCTCAAAAATCAAATTTTGCACGAAACAAATAATAGGTCACAATGAGCATGTATTTAAACGTGTAATTAATAGACTAGTTTTAATATCATCTTTCTTTAGGTATTAGTCCGTATTGCATACATATTAGGCGCGTATACGAGTAATCAAGTAAAAATATGCACATAAAGACTAAAGCTAATGATGACATTAAATTATCAAGTAAACATGTAAAATCCGAGTTCTCAAGAGAGTCTTCCCTAATTGGAGAACCATAAGACCCTCACTAGGTTTTCATCAATGTGCCTAGATCGCCCCATTCATCACGAGAGTGATTGAGTAGGTCTTATGGCCGGATAGGTAAACACAATCAGACTAAATATGTAAAAGATCTAGTTTCCAAAAATAAAAGATTTTAGTTCCCATAAATAAAATCAAGATCTTTTAAATATATAGTGTGATCTATTATAAAAAGAAACATATCAACTAAATTAACAGTTTAATTTTATTCCTTTTTACAATATTAGCTATCAATTGTATTCAAGATCTAGATCTACAAATTTTATTTAATTATGGCAAGGATTTGCATAACCTTTGCCATATTTGCAAGAAAACATTAAATAAAATATTGAGTGCAGCAGATCAAGTTATATGAATTAAATCTAGGCGTGAACAATCAAGACATGATATAATTCAAAAAGTGTAACCCTAATGCCAAAACGAGTTGGCTCTGATACCACTGTTGGGATTTAACATTCTAGGTAACCAGTTTAGCTACGAGTACGCAGCGGATTGGATCTAGTTAAGGCACATAGATTAACACTTAATAAAGTAAACAAGTAATTTACTAACCTTTTGTTTAATGATAAAAATCAATAAACTTACGCCTGATCTTGATCTTGAAAACATAGTGGTTAAATTACCACCTCTACGGTTGCTCACACAGTCACGTCAACCGAATATGTTAAGTTGTCTAGACTTAACTTCACAAACCAAATACCTTGTATTATAAACCGATTACCAAACAACTCTTGATCTTGTAACCGAAAACCAAACCACCGAATTAGGGTTAAAACCCTAATACAACCGAAAACAGCTTGGACCGAATTAGAGCAAATCCGAAACACTTTTAGGGATTTTTCCTTCGAACCAGGAACACCACGAACACCTTGTGTTTATTACTTGCGACGTCGAGCTAGGAAGAATCAAGTAAGATCAATTAAACCTTAAAGGTTTAATCGATTTAGGTTGTGAGATATAAACCGAATAACAAAGAAAACTTGTGAGGGTTTTTTTGTTGTTGTAATCGGCTGGAAAAAGGGAACAGGAAAACCGAATATGTTATGAGGGTTTTTAGGAGTTTATGTGTCGTATATTTTTGATCTAGGATGAGGGGTATATATACCCTTCAATCCCTAGTTAGGATATACTTGGGAAACAAATCCTTTCCTTATTAAAACTCTCTTTTCCTTTTTCCTAGTTATCTAAAACCGAATCTGGAACACTTAGGAATATACTAATTCGATTCCAGCTTTTAAGACATAACAAATTTGTGTCTTTGTTCGGTTTTAGTCCTTGTGGTTTGTATTGTGAAGTATAAAACATATTCTCCGTGTATTAACGTGTGTGCCCCCAATAGGCTCACATATTCGTAACGTATATCGTGCTATCCGACTACCATAACCCAACAGCTCCCACTTGGGAGTTGGAGTAGCACTTAACACTTATACCTATAATTGGCAAAGTCTAGCAACCCACACAATTATTTTTTCATTAGGAATATTATGAGATAAGAGTTTCAAAAATCATCTCAGCTATTTAATGGTTATAAATTTCTTGCTTTATAATCATCCCTTTGTTACAGATACCGTTAAACCATGGATATGGATCCTAAGTCATTCCATATAGTTTAACATTATGTTTCTCGTTATAGAAATAATTCAGATATACCAAATGTAATCAAGAATCATCTTGCATTACCCTTTGGGTACGGCCATACAATTATCTGATTAAATCTGGAGAGGGCCCAATGGTATCTTTCTGCACATATCTAGTGGAGGAACAAATCCTTTATTGACTACAAGTGTTGTGGATGCTGCTTCACATACACTCCAAAAAAATAGCTTTTATAAACCATTTTTGACATTTTACTCATGACATGGATCCAAAAGTAAATGCTCGAAGGTTGGGGTATCCAATATGCATCCCTTGTGAATACATATGAGTTTGATGGGAACAAATCCATATATTCACGAAATATAACCAACACTCATATTTTTATAACAAAATTCTCATATTGTTAACCGACAATGGACATATTTAGAATGATAAGAAATCATTCATGGATTAAACATGCAAATATAGGATAACAATTATTATATGTATGAATGACAAAT
>BQNB010068258.1:8682-33902 GCA_026074375.1 Tanacetum coccineum
ACTATTAAACATGAGACCGAAAAAATAAACCCGCACAAAATTAAAATAATAATAATAATAATAACAATGGCCCGCAACAACGCGCGAAAAATTAACGTCCCGCAGCAACGCGCGGGTAATCCTGCTTGTTGAGTATATTTATAATTGAAACATATGTGATTTGTTTTTTAGAAATATAACAGCCTAATATTTTTAATCATCTCACATACAGTAGCTAACTTGTTACTTTCTTATTATATTTGTGTAGCCGTTTTTTATTTTAGAAAAGTGAATATGAGGCTGTCATGCATCTAAGTTTACATGTAAAATCATTCAATATCACTAAAAATTACGTCATTTTGATTACTATTTTTTCAACATTTGAGTAGTGGAACAAATATACGCCTAGTGAAACGCTTTTTAATGGTGAATCAAATGAAACTATATCTGAATCTACAACTATTTGTTTAGTTAATAGAAACACCCTACAATATGATGTATAAAAAACATATATCAAAGTGAACCCAACTTTAGTGATGTTGTGATGCAATCAAGAGAAAACTCTAATATTGTGAACTACATGATACAAATAAGGTAAATTTGACGTTTTTCTTGTTAAAATGACGCAATTTTTGAAGATTTTGCATGTAAGTTTAGATGCAATACAGCCCCATATTCACTTCCCTTTATTTTTGTTATTTATATACTCCTACTATCGAATTTTGACTTTTATGTGTGTACTTTGTGACTATTTTACTCATAAATTCACAACTTATATTAACAACGAGGGGTAAAATGCTTACAAATTACATGAAAAAAATAATATTTAACAGTACGTGTTGATGCATAATTTGGTCGGGCCGGTCCTAACGACTCTCCTGGTGCCGTTCGTCGTCTTCTCATGCCTTGAATAGTGCTGCCAACAAAGAAGAACCGGTTAGAAGGGGACCCGAGGCCGGAGCCTGGGATCCACCCTCCGACATTCAAGTCAGAATAGTATAAGCATGTTATATAAAGAGGTGGTAGAGAATAACCTGTCCCAGTAGGATGATCCTACCCTTGTATATATAGTGTATAGATTAGGGTTACGTAGGATGTGGGCCACCCTTTTGTCGGGTTTGGCCCATTGGGTCCGGCCCATTCCGGACTATACGCCAACATGTCCCCTAGTCTAGTATGATATGGTTCTTGATCATGTTATGCTAGACTTATGCTATATGTCCTCAGCAAGTAAGCCCATAATAGTATAAGTGGGTCGGGTGGGTCCACACTATACGTCATCATGTCCCCCCAGTCTAGTAAGCATGGCCGTAGCCGCGGTTACTAGACAAAAAGGACCACTCTTACCGTCGCGGAGACATTCGCACTTTCCAACCATACGCCGCCATATCTATCTTTAAACTGTGTCAATCATGCCCTATCTTAGGCAGCACCCGCGTACATGTGTCGGGTGATTGTGCTTGGACGCTTGTTTCCCGTGGCTAGACGGTAAAGACTTCGTAAGAAGAATACGCTTTTTATAGTCGGGGTAACACTAGCATTGACAAGATACCATTCTCGTTTGTTTCTGACGAGAGGATGATGAGAAGGATTTATAATGATGAAGGCGGACCCCGTATAATAAAGGCCGACGGAAGACGTACTTCCGTGGCCGGGTAATGTGAATATGGCATTCGACTTACGGCCGACAGAAGACGTACTTCCGTGGCCGGGTAATGCGAATATGGCATTCGACTTATGGCCGACGGGAGACGTACTTCCATGGCCGGGTAATGTGAATATGGCATTCTGTAACACCCCCAAAATGGGCAACAACAGAATATGATGTTCCGAGGGTATTACTTCATAGATCAAGAGCACAAGTTAAAAACTAATACATTGGACTTCATAAATGGTTCGTTACAAAGCTCATAGGCTTAACTTGTTTAACTTGATAATGTAAAGATTTCACAATATAACAATATCCCAAAATGTAATACACGTAAATCTTTATAATAATATGACTTCAAAAGGCGACCACCCAATGTATACTTGACTTGCATCTTATTAACCTGAGAAAACATGTTTAAACTGTCAACAATAATGTTGGTGAATTTATAGGTTTATAAATTGAATGAAGCGGATGGCAAGATTTCCCTGTAATAAAGTAACGAATACAATATCACAAAAATGTATTTTACGAAATACATAGCTCACGACACTGATGTAAACAATGGTTATGTACTATCAAATACATATGAATGATGGTGCCCAATGTAGATGTTGAACCCGTAACATCTATGATTCCAAATGGTATGCATTTGTTGTTTCCGGCCAACCGGTAAACTAGCAAGTGTTACTTGCCCGAATAGGGATGTTAATCCCAAATAGATATATTCATAACATTCGCGCTCACATAATGCAATTAACAACTTCATTTATGCAATTGACATTTCATTATAAAGGGCATAATGGGTTATAGCTACTTAGGCAAACTTATAATATTTGAATTTAAAATGTACTTGCATCCATTTTGTAAAACAACATGATCCTCTCCCGAGATTATGATAAATGAATTAAAAAAAAAAAAAAAAAAAACATAGAAAAAAAAAATTTAAACAAAAAAAAAAAAAAAAAAAAAAAAAAAAAAAAAAAAAAAAAAAAAAAAAAAATAAAAAAAAAAAAAAAAAAAAAAAAAAAAAAAAAAAAAAAAAAAAAAAATAAAAAAATAAAAAAATAATAAATAATAAAAAAAAAAAAAAAAAAAAAAAAAATAAAAAAAAAAAAAAAAAAAAATAAAATAAAAAACAAAAAAAAAGAGTATAATAAAAGTTGGGGACTATAAACTCATCCCGGAAGATTTGATAATATGATCAAATAAGTGAGGCACAAAAAACGATGCAAAACTCTATTCCGCTACCTAACTGAATAATTACGGTCTATTACTAATCATGTAATATACTAAAATGTATGTAATCTTGTCCTTAGTATTGTGCTTGAGTTGAGAAAATATTACTTGCTTAAAATGTGGTTGTTCATGAAAATTTAGCCAAATGTATTGGGTCATAATCTCTTACAATCAAACATGTAAATTACGATATCAGACAATTTAGAAACTAGATCGTGGGTACTTTTATAGTTAATTCAATGGACATTTTGTTTGGTCTCTAAATGTGTTAAACAAATGGACGAAGTTACAACTAAATGCATTTAAAAATTATGTTTTCTTTATAAAATTTAGGGGACAAACATAAAAGTTTATAATCAAATTCTAGACTCGTTACTCTATGAAATTTCAAACAAAAAGTGGTTTTGAAAACTAGGCTATGCCCTCTACAACTTTTATTATTTAAGTTTTGTCTAAAAATGTAGTTTAACATGTTAAAAACGTAGCCAAACACAATTGGGTCGCGACTAGGCTTAAGCAGGAAACAATATTTTTGGTTAAGTGTTTTTCAGATGACTTTCGTCTGATTTTGATCGCGGATTACAAATTCATTACTCAGTATTATAACAAACCAAAAGTACTTTTGAAAACTAGGCTAGGAGTACAACAATTCATCTTTTATAGGTTTTGCAATTCGAAGTCGTTATAGTAATAAAAAACGAGGCCAAAGTAAGAGGTGTCGACCATTCAGCCAACATTATTAACTTGGTTGAAAAACATGGCAGCAGTACTAACTTTAGGGTTCATTTTTGGGTTCATTACCCTGTATTATGACAAACTAAAAGTACCTATATAAACTATGCCAGGTCTACTATAACTTATCTTTTGTAAGTTTTATGATTTAAGGTCGATATTGGGGTCAAAAATGACGCCAAAGATGGGGGTGTCGCGACTTTCCAATAGTTTTAACTGCTGAACACACGATAGCAGTACTAACTATAATCCCTATTTGCGAGTTAGTTTCTTAATCATTTTTCGTGATTCAAGTTGCAAATTAAAGCTTATTAGGTCGTCTACAACTATCAATCAGTTCTTGGATTTATGTGTCACGATAACTAGTTACATTTTACCCCTAAAGTCACCCCCTTGTTTGTAATGCGTAACAACAGAAAAAGGGTGAGTTGACCTATGATTTTCCAATTCAATTTTATACCAAAATTGCAACTTTGGTAGGAAGTGGGTGTATTCTAGGGCACTTTATTAATATGTTTTAACTAGCTAGTCAAATTGATAACACTCAAAACCATTGTATTTTTCCATTTTACCGATCTGACATCTAGTAGCGTACGCACTTTCTTCATGTATAGTTTTCATTATATCTTTTCTACTTAGGTTTTCTCAAGCACAACCCTATTGACATATAAATTTCATACATATAACGATGGGATTAAAAGAGTGGGACTCACCAAAGCTTTAAGGAAAACATGGGTATGGACTTGAACCAATGAAATCCCTAGTTGTCTAAACCTTACTGATGTGACCCAATATCCAAACCAATTGTTCCACAACAATATTTACCCTGCTAATGCACTTATAACCCACGAATACACCTAGCTTGCTTGAACTTTGACTAAGAAAGAAAACCAAAAGGGACGAATTTACGGTTAGGGTTTTTACGGTTTTTAGGGTGTTGTGTATAACGTCTGATAATTTCACAAAGATGTGTGTTGATGTGTTTTCTGGAAACAAAGGTGAGAGAGGAGTGAATGTAGTAGAGTTTGGACTTGTGTTTTCCTATGATTACAAGGGTGAGAGATGCCTTCATATTTATACACTCGAGCAAAGAAGGTTTACTAGTCAAAGGAGGTGCTCACATGTTTAGGTCAATGCAATTTAGGAAAAGCATCTTGCACAGGGATGAAAAGTCGATCACTGTATGTGGGTTGAAGAGATTTAAGGCTTTGGGAAGTAGAACACCAAAAAGAATAGCTATATGCATCACGGGTTATTAAGAGTTTATATAAGAAAAGGATGTGGGCCTTTAACCGGTAGTTTAAGGAGGATAAAGAGGGTTTTGAAATCTTGTGTATATCTTCCAAAATTTAAAATGTGTGTACATGTGATGGTATGGAGAAAAACAGTCATCCTTTGCTAGTTTGTAGGCGAACATGGGTTTTTTTTATCTAGCTCCTTAATTTATAAAAGTTAAGTTTTGATGTAGTTTGTTTTAAGGAGTTTTTACTTTAATAAAATTAAATGAATGTGATCAAGTAACTTTCTTGTCATGAAAAATAAATTAAATGACGAATATGAAGGGATCATGTAGGGCTTTAATGAGCTTGTGTTACGTCTCTAACTAAACATTGAATTTTTGTGCATACACGATTTAACTAATGCGGTTTAGATGCATAGCTACGCGAAATAAGCTAAAATAAAAAGAAATATTTAAATAATGAAAATTCGCACTCGTAACATAACCTGAAATCACGGGGTGTTATAGTCTCCCCCCGTTAAATGAGCCTTGTCCTCAAGGCTTATGACGCGGTACTTGACGACGGTGCGGTCTTGGTGAAGAGATGTAGGTACTTTTGCTTGAATTGATCCTCACGTTCCCAGGTGAACTCAGGACCTTGTTTAGAGTTCCACCTAACCTTAATGATGGGAATGCGACTTCTCTTCAATTGCTTGATCTCACGATCCATAACTTCTACTGGCTCTTCCACAAAGTGGAGCTTGTCATCAACACGTAGTTGTTCCAATGGAATCACCAGTAATTCATCGGACAGACACTTCTTCAGATTTGACATGTGAAACATGTTATGAACTCGGTTTAATTGTTGTGGTAGCTTAAGTTTATAGGCAACAGTTCTGACTCTCTCGATCACCTTGAATGGGCGGACATACCTAGGGTTTAACTTCACCCGTTTGCCAAAACACACAACCCCTTTCCAAGGCAAAACTTTTAACATGACCCTGTTAACAACTTGAAATACCATTGGTTTATGCCTAATGTTTGCATAGCTCTTCTGTCGGTCACGAGCGACTTGGATTCTGCTTTTATTTGGACGATCTTCTTGGTGGTTTCATGAATTATTGCAGGTCCAGTAAGCTGAGCATCTCCAACTTCTGCCCAACATACGGGTGATCGACACTTTTGTCCATACAGTGCCTCGAATGGTGTAGCCTTTATGCTGGTATGGTAATTGTTATTGTAAGAGAATTCCACTAACGGTAAATGTTTATCCCAATTCTTTCCAAAATCTAACACGCAAGCGCGTAACATGTCTTCTAAAGTTTGGATAGTTCTTTCACTTTGATCATCAGTTTTGGGATGATAGGTCGTACTTATGGTCATACAGGTTCCCAAGCCTTATGATTTGCTTGCAGATTGTGACGTAAATCTACCATCACGTTCGGAAGATAATTGAAATCAGGCAACACCATGTCGGTGACACACTCCTTCATGTAAAGGCTTCATTAACTTCTCCATGGGATCATTTTCCCTTCATTAGGAGGAATGAGCAGACTTTGTAAGTACGTATCATGACACTAATTGGTATCATAACCGATTTGTGTTCTTCTTAGGGAGACTTTAAGTACAACGAATCATGGTGATTTTCTCCTATTTCCACTCTAGAATCTCCTGTTGGACTAGTAAACCAGAAGGTTTTTGATGCTCTACCTTGATTTTAGAACAAGTCAAACACTTGCTAACATATGTGGCAATATTCGCCTTCATGTTAGGCCACCAATACAACTACTTTAAGTCTTGGTACATCTTGTCTGAACCCAGATCAATGGAATATTTTGACTTATGAGACTCGTTCATGACTAGAGTCCTTAAGTCTCTGTAACACGGTAACCAACTTCTGTTGTTTAAACATAGAGTTCCGTCCGCACGGGGTTTAAATCTTTCCTTTGTAAGGTCTTGTCAGAGCATACCTCCAACATCTCCAGGAGTGAGGTTTTCAAGTTTTAATGCTTTGATTTAAGCTTCTAGGATTCATTTAGGAAGGTTCAAGCCAATAGTCATGACTAAGGCTCAGACCCTTAAAGGTTTAGACCATTCTTTCCTACTCAAAGCATCAGCAACAATGGTTGCTTTCCCCGGGTGATAATGAATGCCACAATCGTAATCACTAAGCAACTCCAACCAACGCCGTTGCCTCATGTTCAACTCTTTTTGATCGAGGATATGTTGTAAACTCTTATGGTCAGTAAATATGGTGCACCTCATTCTGTGTAAGTAATGTCTCCACATCTTAAGAGCGAACACCACAGCTCCAAGTTCCAGATCATGAGTTGTGTAGTTTTTCTTGTGGATCTTTAGTTGTCGAGAAGCATAGGCTATAACTTTCTTGTTTTGCATAAGCATGACACCGAAACCCTTATGCGATGCATCGCAATAAACAACAAAATTTTCTAATCCTTTAGGCAAGGCCATAATGGGTGTGCTACACAGCTTTTGTTTAATCAATTGAAATGCGGCTTCCTCCTTTTCTTCCCAGTCAAACTTTACGTTCTTATGAGTCAGCTTAGTCATTAGTTTTGTGATCTTGGAAAAGCCTTCAATAAATCTTCTGTAGTAACCGGCGAGTCCTAAAAATTGGCGGATCTCTGTTGGACTCTTAGGAGATGCCCAATCTTTAATTGACTCGATCTTTGTGGGATCTACATGGATGCCCTTGCTGTCTATCAAATCCGGCGAGGAATAAATTGCACTTTTGGAATCTAGGAATTCACACTTGGAATATTTTGGTACAACTCCTCCTTCTTAAGTTGTTCCAAGATTAGATTGAGATGCTCTTCATTGCTCTTCCGTGTTCTTTGGAATAAAGTAGTATGTCGTACGATTAAAGAACCAAGTCACAAACTTATCTAATTAAGGTTTGCACAACCCGGTTCATGAGGTCCATAAATAGCGCCGGTGCGTTTGTCAACCAAAAGGGATATTCACTTGTAATTTAATAATGCCCACATAACGCGTCCTAAACGCCCGCGAGGTATTAGGGAATGTTTCTTTGCGAAATTCTCAACTGATGGTAGCCTTGATCGTATGGTTGAGTTTTTTGTTGACACTTGCCTTTGGAGTTGATTACGTTTACAAGTCATCAATTCTAGGAAGTGGGTAATGGTTCTTCACCGTTAACTTGTTCGGTTCACGATAATCGATGCACATGTAAAATGATCCGTCTTTCTTCTTGACGAACAAGACTAGGACTCCCAGGGTGAAGAGTTAGGTCTTATAAATCCCTTGTCAGATAGTTCTTGCAGTTGTTCTGCCAGTTCTTTCATTTTGGATGGTGCCAACCGATAAGGCGCCCGTGCTACAGGTGCAGCACCTGGTACCAAATCAATTTGGAATTCTACTTGTCGAGCTGGTAGAATACCCGGTAAGTCTTCAGGAAAGTCTCTGACAATCGGCACATCCTCAAGTTGCTTCCCCTCTGACTTGTCTTCGGCTTCCTTTATGGTAATGTGTGCCAAAAAGACATCACACCCCTTTGACAAATACTCTTGTGCTTTAGTGCAAGAAATGATATTTAGTCGGGATTCTTTCCTTTGGTTGTTTCCATTGCCTTGAAAAATTAACATCTCTCTTCCGAAAGGAACTCGCACGATCTTCTCGTCACAGATGATCACTCTATGATACTTTGTTAACCAATCCATTCCAATAATGACGTCAAAACTACCGAGTGGGACCGACATCAAGTCGATGTTGAAAGGGTGGTTCATGAAGTTTAGAGTGCAACCACAAATTATGGTGTTAACTCCTATGATTTTCCCATCGGCTAATTCTACATCATAATGACTTTCTAACGTAGTGGGGTAATTGTTTTTCAGGCACTAAAAGGTAATTTAGATACAAGCTCTAGCCGTGTCTGAGTATTCAAACAAAATTTATAGCATAAGGGTTTATTGAGGAGATACGTGCCCCGTATTGCTGTTAGAGTCATGGCTAGCATCTCTTCACTCCCAAAGCATAAGCTTTACTTGAGCTGTGCATTTCGTTGTTATTCCACGGTTCTTCAGTTTTGGGCTATTCTTCTTAAAGATGGGCCGGGTGTTTCACTATTCATGCATGCTCCTGTCTTTTGATTTCTTTTGTTGTTGTTGTTGTTGTTGGAATCATTGACCCGATAATCAGTGGTAGTATGAACATACCTCTTGCATTTTCCACACTTGGGTGCATATTGCCCAGTGTGATGGTAATTGCAATTGGTGCACAGAGGTAGGTCCCCACTATAAACCTTCTTTTCACCAGGGCCAGCTGTGTATGCCCTAGATACATTTTGCTTCTTGTGGGTTGTTGATTGTTTCTAGATTAATCATCAGCCTTCCTTTTGTTGTCATTCTGCCTTTTCGCATATATATGTAGTTTCTGATCCATTAAGTCGTTGGCCAACTCGATAGCCTCATCAAGAGTTTTGGGTCTTGCAGACATGACATTCTCATGAATGTTATCAGGAAGTCTACTGATGTTTACTTGTTCAACCCTTTTCAGTCTCATCAGTAAGAATTTGGGTGCACATCAAGGCTAGTTATGGAAACGTGAGTATAGGCTTGCTTGCGTCAACATCGTTTCACCTGACCCTAAGTTCCACAGTTTAATTTTAAGTTCTTGATTTCACCTTTTGGATAAGTATTTGTCTTTCCGTGAACTTCTTCTTGAGAGTTCCCTCATGTCATAGCATTAGGCAGATCACGACCTAAAGGTTATCAAATGACCTTTCCTCAGGTTAGTGCAACACCTAGTAGAGTGCAGGTCGTGAACTTCACTTGATTATCAATGGCACAACCGCTAATGTGAAATACCGATTCCATCTTTTCGAGCCATTGAGACAATCCAACAACGCCTTCAGTTCCCTTGAAGTCCAAGGGTTGGCATTTCATGAAATCGGTGTAGGAACAGACACGTGCAGGTTGCACAGGCCTTCTGGGTCCTCCACTTAAATTTTGGCTTGCATCGTCCTGAGTATGGGTAGAGTTTCTTTGGATTGCCCGATCGATCATAGGTTGAATGGATTCTGGAGTCATGGCATTGTTTGTTCCTTGTCTTGTTACAGTAATGATTCTACTAATCACAAGAACACAATGTACGTGAGATATAATTTCAATGTCAATACAAATGGATATGATAATAATAATTACACCACAACACAATAGAGAATGAATAAAATGAAATCAATAATACATCAACATTTCATAACATAATGTCGAATAATACATGATTTGTTTGGATACAAAATGACCACTAATGATCTAGTACAAAAATGAAAATACGTCTTAGCGTCTATTAGCTGGGAGTTGCCCATAAAACTTAATAGACTATACAAGGAAGCTAGAAATGAAAAGTACAACTAACAGGTACTGCCGGTGACCTCCACCGTATCAATCTGAGCTCTAGCATCTAGTACATGGGTACGCATCATTTATCTGACTGCATCATCCTCAGCTCTCTGGCGCTGCCACTCTATACGACTCATGTAAGTCTCCAGTGTCTTGAGTCGTACCAATAATTCCCTGTTTCGAGCCTCAAAACTAAGGTATGTACCTCATGCAACTCTGTCTCGTAAGCAGTCATCTGACCTCTCACTACATCAATCTCAAGTCTAATGTCTTTGCGGTCAGTCTGAGCGTCAAGAAGTTGTGAATAGAAATCCTCACTCTCCTTTCTGGTGAAACCGGTATGGTAGCTGACCTCATGTTAACATCGCAATGAAAGTCATCTTACCTATGCTTAGAGGCCTGTTTAAAGCTTCTATCTAAACAACCATCTCTCGCTATATTAGCAGCTCTAGCAATAGTCCGGGCATCATGACCAGGACTACGAATCAAACCTTATCTTGCCTCAACAGTATCAAACATAATCATATGCCTCTAATGGTGCTTTTTAGCAAGCGAGCAACAGAACTCTTTACTTACATTAAACCCAGGTGGAGGGAGCAGTAAGTACTAAACACATCATCGAGGTGCATGTCCCATCCTCGGGCGATGTCATCTCTATACGATCATGCTTTACCCTTATGTCCTAATGGTGCCTGATCATAGTTAGGGCTAGCTGGCGTGGTATTAGGTGCGGCAAAAAAATAAATGCTCAGCAATGCGTTGCCTTCTGGATGCTGGACATGGGTTGGCTCAAGTCTGACGCTTTCGTGCCCTACGAGTCATGTATGAGAAAAGGGGACCCAAGTCTAAGGTGATCTAGATGGTAGTTGCTGACTCGATCAGTCCAAATACCTCAGTTATCCCACCAACTGAGGGAATAGGGTCAACAACAGGTACCACAGAAGAATAGGTCAAAGTTGGGTGCTCCTCCTCCTCATCGTCCTCAGTGGGCTCCTCATCCTCATCATCTGTATCATCATCATCGTCATCATCCTCGGGCTCATGCTCCTTACCCTAGCGTTCCTCCTCGGGATTCATCTTTAGTCATCCTCCTCGACTTCCTCGGGGCTCATCTAGATTATCAATAGAATCCTCATTCAGTATTCTCCTCCATCGATTTCAAGTCCAGTAATGTATCCATGTGACTCAAGCAGTACAGTGAAATCTTCATCAGCAAACATTAAACTGATTCCTCTGGCCTTGAATGTCTCATCTAATGGTTGCATGGGTACTCTGGGGTGATCTGGTCCGGAAATTATACTAGTACATGCTCATCCAACTTATGGGGCTCAGGTACATAGGCAGGTGACAGTGGGTGTGCCTGCCCCTGTTGGGCCACCTCCTCGTAGGGGTCTATCTCCGGAAGCTCACTGGCATTCATGAGTGGAATACCCCATGATGATGGTCTATTTAAATCAAAAGATACAGACGTATAGGTAACAGCGGATGATGCATTGTCTGATGATATGGAAAATCTGTAACCATAATATAAACTTGTATAAGTATATTATATAGGACCATCGGTAATATACGTAATGTAATATAAACACGTATATAACATATGTAAGCACTTAGTATACTCAACTAATGCTAAAATGATGCATGACATGTAAGTATGTATACTAGATGCAAACTAGATGCAACACTACTTGTTTGTATGTATGTCCCTTTGAAAACTTTTGAATGACACAATGTTTGAAAACAGTTATAGACCAACCAAAAACATTTGACCTGGTTCTTTATAACTTTGGCTCTGATACCAATTTGTAACACCCCCAAAATGGGCCACAACGGAATATGATGTTCCGGGGGTATTACTTCATATATCAATAGCACAAGTTATGAGAGCGACCTCTAAAAGAGTCGTTTAAAAACTGATACATTGGATTTCATAAATGGTTCATTACAAAGCTCATAGGCATAACTTGTTTAACTTGATAATATAAAGATTTTACAACATAACAATATCCCAACAAATGTAAGGCACGTAATATTTATAATATTTAACGAATCTTCAAAAGATGACCTACCCAATTTATCCTTGACTTGCACCCTTTTGACCTAGAGAAAAACTTTGTTTAAATATGTCATAGATAATGTTGGTGATATTATAGGTTTTATTATTGAATGAACGCGTGTATGGCAAGATTTCTCTGTAATAAAGTACCGAATACAATATCACAAAAATGTATTACGAAATGCACTAAGCTCATGACATTGAAGTTAAACAATGTAGGTATATCAAATACATATGAATGATGGTGCCCAATGTAGATGTTGAACCCGTAACATCTTTGATTCCAAATTGTATCCATTCGTTGTTTCTAGCCAACCGGTAAACTAACAAGTCTTACTTGCCCGAATAGGGATGTTAATCCCAAATAGATATATTCATAACAATTAGAGACTCACAATTATTGCAATTAACAATTTAGATCGTAACTTGACAGTATTCGTGAGTAAAGGCATAGGGCATAATAGGTTATAGCTACTTAGGCAAACTCGTAATATTTGAATTTAAAATGTACTTGCATCCATTTTGTAAAACAAACATGATCTCATCCCCGAGATTTGATAAATGATTAAAAAGTATAAAAGTGGGGATTATAAACTCACCTTGATGCAATAGCAAGATAATATCAAATAAGTGCAGGCACGGAAAACGATGCAAACTCTATCCGCTACCTAAATGAATAATACGCATATTACTAATCATGTAATATATACTAAAATGCATGCAATCTTGTCCCTAGTATTGTGCTTGAGTTGAGAAAATATTACTTGCTTAAAATGTGGTTGTTCATGAAAATTTGCCAAATGTATTGGGTCATAATCTCTTACAATCAAACATGTAAATTACGATACCAGACAATTTAAAAACTAGGTCGTGGGTACTTTTATAGTTAATTTAATAGACATTTGGTTTGGTCTCTAAACGTGTTAAACAATTGGACGAAGTTATAACAAAACGCATTTAAAATTAAGTTTTCTTTATAAAATTTAAGGGACAAACGCAAAAGTTTATATTCAAATCCTAGACTCGTTACTCAATGAAATTTCAAACAAAAAGTGGTTTTGAAAACTAGGCCATGAGTACAACAATTCATCTTTTATAAGTTTTGCAATTCAAAGTCGTTATAGTGACTAAAAACGAGGCCAAAGTAAGGGGTGTCGACCATTCAGCCAACATTATTAACTTGGTCGAAAAACATGGCAGCAGTACTAACTTTAAGCTTAGTTTTCGGATTCGTTACGCAACCTTATGACAAACTGAAAATACATTTGTAAACTAAGCCATGAGTAGTATAATTCTCCTTTTATAAGTTTCGTGGTTAGAGGTCGATAACTGGGTCAAAAACGAGTGCAAAGGGAGGGGGGTCGCGACTGCCACCAGTTTTAACTGTTGAGTACACGATAGCAGTACTAACTTTAGTCCCTATTTGCGAGTTCGTTTCTTAATCATTTTCCGTGATTCAAGTTGCTAAATAAAGCCTACCATGTCGACTATAAAACTCCTTATTCGATGACCCTATGTCCAAGTTTAATTGGGTCGAAACAAAGCCTAAAGTCGACCCAACAGGGCAGTCTTAACACAATGTAAAATGACAGATTTTCGCCCAACTTTGGGACCTTCTAACTTCGTCATTAATCGACAAAAACTAATGATTGCAGGGGCAAAATAAAGTATCCCATGTCTTATTAACAAAATTCACAAAGTTCAATCCTATACTCACTTCCTAGGGGTTGAACGGTGCATTCAACGCTACTGGTGTGGGCCGTGTTTTATAAAAACTTGACAAATGTATTTTGTTTTTTTATCAAACCAACGAGTCTAAACTACACATGGGTTGTTTTCTACACTTACTATTCTGCACTTATAGAATCAAGAACCTTATTAAAACTTGGCAACTTAGGTGTTTTATGATCATGACGGTTAAAACAGTAAAGCTAACAAATGGCGTTATTGTTTTAACTTACACTCGACGAAACCTTAACAAGTAAATATTTAATTTTCAAAAAAATGTCTAGTTCTTTTTTTTTATTTTTTTTTTTTTTTTTTGCTTTTTTTGTGGGATTTATAACAACATACGACTAAGTTTTATAAATCACATAATGTGTTTTATGGGTTTTACTGTGTGTTCGACCTATATCAGAAAAACAATAGAAAATGTATTTTGTTTTTAACCGTTTTCAAGCACACAACTATGACATATGAATTGCATACATAGAATAAAGATAATTAACAAAGAAGGATCGCTCACAAAGCTCAAGGGCGAACGTGTAGGAGACTATACTCAACGACGATGATGAATACTCGACCTCTTTATCCTTCACTTATGTAAAACCGAATACCCAAACCAATGATCTTTCACTACCGTTTGCACTCCTATGGTCACGAACCCACCCCTTCTTGCTGTCTTAATGTGGACGACTAACAAGGGAATGAAACACTAACAAAACTAGTTAGGGTTTCGTTGGAGATATTAGGGTTTCTAGGGCTTTTGGAGATTATGAAGGTGTAAGGATGGTGTGTGTGTATGTCGAAATCAAGAGAACAAGAAACTAAAGTAAGATAATGAAGTATGAGGCTCCCGAGTTGAGTGGTTGCTGTGGTTTCAAAGAAGTATGCATGGTCTTCATATACACGCATACATTGGCATGTATAGTAACTTGTTCTTAAGTCACATTCTTGTGTAACCACATTCATGGTAAAGGATATTTGGGTTTCTACATAATCAAAGTATAGTGAATTAAAGTGGTATACTATTTAGATGCGTGGAAGCAAAACCAAAAAGGGGGGTAGCTAGATTTATCACGAGAATGCTTGGGTTTTGAAGAAAAGAGATTATGGCCTTTTATACATTGGGTAATAGAGTTGTTATCTCTTTCTTTTGCTAAGGTTTAGAAGTCACGGTTGCAAGGGAGGGAGAGATAAGGTTGCAACGTTTATTGTTACTAGCATTTAGGGATAGGGTACCTTTAGGGCAAAGATTTGGGATTCTTAATTTAGGTTTTATTCTAAACCGATTCTTAGTATTTTTTTCTTGATAAAGGTTTTACTTATTTACCAACATATGGGTCAAATTTGGGTTAAGAGAAATCATGGGTTGGGTTTATTTGTTTTGAAAGAGTTTTGCATGGGCTTACCTTGACAAAATTAAATGGACGCGATTATGAAACTTTTCTTGTCGTGAAGATCAACTAAATAATGATTATGAAAGAATCGTGTAAAGTCTTAATGAGTGTAGTTGAGATTTTTAGCTAAACGCTGAATTTTTGTGCCTACGCGATTTAACTAGTGTGGTTTAAATAGAAGTAAACACGCAAAACCCAATAAATAAAAAGTTAAAATGAAATAATTAGGATCGTAATATGACCTGAAAACATAGGGTGTTATAGTCTCCCCCCGTTAAATGGGCCTTGTCCTCAAGGCTTAAGACGCGGCACTTGACGACGGTGCGGTCTTGGTGAAGAGATGTGGATACTTCTGCTTGAATTGGTCCTCACCTTCCTAGGTGAACTCAGGACCTCGTTTAGAGTTCCATCTAACCTTAATGATGGGAATGCGACTTCTCTTTAATTGTTTGATTTCATGACCCATAAATTCCACTGGCTCTTCTACAAAGTGGAGCTTGTCATCCACACGTAGTTCTTCCAACGGAATCACAAGTGATTCGTCGGACAGACACTTCTTCAGATTTGACACGTGAAACGTGTTATGAACTCGGCTTAATTGTTGTGGTAGCTTAAGTTTATAGGCAACCATTTCGACTCTCTCGATCACCTTGAAAGGACCTACATACCTAGGGTTTAACTTCCCTTGTTTTCCAAAACGCACAACTCCTTTCCAAGGTGAAACTTTTAACATGACCATGTCACCAACTTGAAATACCATTGGTTTACGTCTAATGTTTGCATAGCTCTTCTGTCGGTCACGAGCGGCTTGGATTCTGCTTTTGATTTGGACGATCTTCTCGGTGGTTTCATGAATTATTGCAGGACCAGTAAGCTGAGCATCTCCAACTTCTGCCCAACATACGGGTGATCGACACTTTCGTCCATACAGTGCCTCAAATGGTGCAGCCTTTATGCTGGTATGGTAACTGTTGTTGTAAGAGAATTCCACTAACGGTAAATGTCTATCCCAATTCTTTCCAAAGTCTAACACGCAAGCGCGTAACATATCTTCCAGAGTTTGGATAGTTCTTTCACTTTGACCGTCCGTTTCGGGATGATAGGCCGTACTAATGTCCAATCGGGTTCCCAAAGCCTTATGAAGTGCTTGCCAGAATAGTGAAGTAAATCTCCCATCACGATCGGAGATGATAGAAACAGGCACACCATGTCGGGTGACTACTTCCTTCATGTAAAGCTTCATTAACTTCTCCATGGGATCCGTTTCCCTCATTGGTAGGAAGTGAGCAGATTTTGTAAGACGATCAACGATCACCCAAATGGTATCATAACAGTTTGTCGTCTTAGGGAGTTTAGTGACAAAATCCATGGTGATTTTCTCCCACTTCCATTCTGGAATCTCCGGTTGGACTAGTAAACCGGAAGGTTTTGATGCTCTGCCTTGACTTTAGCACAAGTTAGACACTTGTGAACATAAGTGGCAATATTTGCCTTCATGTTAGGCCACTAATACAACTTCTTTAAGTCTTGGTACATCTTGTCTGAACCCGGTTGAATAGAATATTTTGACTTATGAGACTCGTGCATGACCAGAGTCCTTAAGTCGCCATAACACGGTAACCAACTCCTGTTGTTTAAACATAAGGTTCCTTCCGTACGGGGTTTCAATCTTTCCTTTGTAAGGTCTTGTCGGAGCATACCTCCAACATCTTCAGCAGTGAGGTTTTTAGGTTTTAATGCTTCGATTTGAGCTTCTAGGATTCGTTTAGGAAGGTTCAAGCCAATAGTCATGACTAAGGCTCGAACTCTTAATGGCTTAGACCGTTCTTTCCTGCTCAAAGCATCAGCAATGACGTTTGCTTTCCCCGGGTGATAACGAATGTCACAATCGTAATCACTAAGCAACTTCAACCCACGTCGTTGCCTCATGTTCAACTCTTTTTGATCAAGGATATGTTGTAAACTTTTGTGGTCGGTAAATACGGTGCACCTTGTTTAGTATAAGTAATGTCTCCACATCTTAAGAGCGAACACCACAACTCCAAGTTCCAGATCATGAGTTGTGTAGTTTTTCTCGTGGATCTTAATTGTCGAGAAGCATAGGCTATAACTTTCTCGTTTTGCATAAGCACGACACCCAAACCCTTATGCGAAGCATTGCAATAAACAATGAAGTTTTTTGATCCTTTAGGCAAGGCCAGAATGGGTGCGCTATACAACTTCTGCTTAATCAATTGAAATGCGGCTTCCTCCTTCTCTCCCCAATCAAACTTCACATTTTTTTGAGTCAGTGATTCGTATAATAGTACACACTTATATAGCAACCCTAATCAGATTGACCGATGCCTTGACCAAGGCAAAAGGTCAATTTATACAAAAGGATAAAATACCAAGATAGATTCAATTTTTAAAAGATTCCGGAAGAGATATTCCCGGGTCGTATGTCCCAACGAGGCTGCAATTGAAAGTAATCCTGGTTTGATGAGAAATTGAATGATGGAGAATATTTAGATATGATGGAAACACTGATATAATTACATCTAAAATATTATTAATAAACCTAAACTTTTTATCTACGGGAAACAGATATAGGAAATGGGGATCTTAAAAACTACGGGAAACAAAATTAGTTATAGGGAAATCCTAAAATTAAATCTATACTAAAATACGAGGAACAGAATCAGGTATCGGGAAACCTAAATACTAAAAATTAAGAAAATAAATGCTAAATTAAATTAAAAATCAAAATTAAATTCTAATTGTCTTATTGAAAAATAAAGTAAACTAGAAACTAAAACGGAGGTCGTTGAATGATTAAAACGAAAAGAACGGTAATAGTACCGGTAAAATCGGGCTAAGGACTGAATTTAGAAAATTAAGCCTACACTAAATTTTATATTTTTCCTAGACACTATAATGACAAAAGAAAATTTTATATAAAAGATAAATTTTTTTATTAATTTATGGATTTTTTATGAATTTTTAAGATTATTAACTAATTTAAAACTAAGATAATAGAAAAAGACAAAATTAAAGTTATAAAATTACTGATAACAAATAAATTAAATAAAGAAAAAAGTTAAAAATATAAAAATGCCCAAATTTTACTGAATAAATTAAAAGTAATTAAACTAATTAAAATTAAACCTAATTTATATTAATTAAATTAAATAAACTAACAAAAGTTAACTATAGGGACTAACAGTGAAAGGACAGCAAGGACTAACGAGGTAACAACATACTAACAAGGGGAACTAACATTGTTAACTATAAAAGAGAAATTTACACTAATGGTCCCTGAGTTGGACCCCGATTACAAAGCAAGTCCAAACAGCTTATTATCAAAAAGCTATAAAAGCAAAGTTGTTAAGGGGCTCAAGGACAACATTTTTCTTAATAAGCACACTAGCTGAAATGAACTTAATAAGCCAGAAATGAGAGCTTTTGGGGCTGCAGAAGCTTATTAAGCTTATGAGCTTATTTTTCTTTCTTTTGGGGATTTAAGGCTACAAGATAAGCTACAACTAATGGGAAACAGTTAATAGGGAGAGGGGAGTGGGTACCCTAATGATAAGCTATGGTCACCTAATAAGCCCTAAGATAAGCTGGAATTTAAATAAGCTAGGTTGACAGATTATTATAAAAACAGAAAAATGGATACTTAAGGCCTAAATTAAGCTAACCTAGAAAGGGAGATAAGCTATAAGATTTTGGGGACTTATAGGGTATCTATTAAGCTACATTAAAAAGCAATAAAATCCTAGAGCTTAGTTATGAAATAAGCTAGAAAAGTGGGGTGAATTTAGGTGCTCAGCACCAGGGGAGGCAAGGCAGTGAGCTTAAGGGCTTTTTTAGGCTTATGCAATAAGCACTTAAGAGCTTTTTACCCAAAACCAACCACAAACAGATTAAAAGGGCCCATAATAGAGCTTAATCCCAAATTTTGAGTTTCTAAAAGTGACATTTGCCTGCTGATATTAGGACTTGAATTTGGCATTTTTCAAAGAAATGGTATATTAAACACTTAAAATTACTTGGTCATTTGGTTATGACAGAGCAAGAGGTCTTTCTTTTTGGCTTTTTGTAACTCCAACAACACAAGAAATGAGGTGCTTAAGCTGTTTCAACAGCTTAAGCCCTTAAGGTCACTTTGGCTTTCTAAAATTTTGACAGAAAGACAAAGGACCTTAAAAACTTATTTTTAAACTAAAACCTTTGATTAATTTGACTTAATAAACTCCACACACTCAGCCAAAGTTGGCTGAGTGGTTATGACCCATGAAAAATCCCATATGACCCATTTTGGGGTCTAAACCAAACACCCCCTTAATTTATAAATTCGTATTTTTTTAGCTTTTTTAAAAGAAATAAAGGCTAGAACAGTGATATTAAGTTGAGCTTAACAACTTTTACACATGGTTATGCAAGTTTAAACAGAATTGATGGCTTAATTTACACTTCAAATTTTGATAAATGCAATAACACAAAAAACTCTTATCTTTTATTAAAAATGCAGAATATTACAACATAAAGCTTTTAAAACAACTGAGTATAATAATTTTAAAGCAAACTTAATTAAATTTTAAACTACAAAAGTAAAAACAGGGGTTGTGGTTTCTCGGCTTGTTCTCTTCTCTTTTATAGAAGTCTCAAAGCCTTCACTTGGTCTTGGGTTGTGTTTGCTGTGAGTGTACAAAGTCTCCAAAGCAATCCTAGCCTTCCATTATTCTTGTTACATCATCTCACCATTCATGGGGTTCGGGATTTTGTGTATTGCCAACCTGGAAAAGTTATAGGGGTAATGGGGAGGTGGGAAATGGTTAGAGTGAGCTGGGAGATGTACTTGGGATAGTGGTTTGGCCTAGAAACCATTGGAGAGCCCGGTATGGTTTTGGCGCCAAGGTGGTTACGGGTACCCTGTTGCACGCAGGTTTAAAAGAAAAGAATGGGGAAGAGGCAACTTTGGCCCTCCAGCTTTGGCTCTCTTTTCATTTCCTTATAAGCCGAAAAACAGTTATAAAAGAGTTTGGAAAGTGACAAATATGGTCCCCGCGTTTTATAACAAAAGAGAGTTAAAAGAGTTTTGGGTAATTGCAAAACCAGCCCTTCTGGTTTTTATAGAAAAGAATAAAAAAGGTTTTCAATATTTGCAAAACTGCCCCTTGTGTTTAAAAAGGGTATAAAAATAGCCATTTGGCAGTTTTGGTCCCTGGATTCTTTTTACCATTTTTTAATTATAAAACAACTTTTAAAATTGGCAATTTAGCCCCTAAAGTTTTATAAAAAGAATTGTGGGCTTTTGTTGGGCTTGGGTTTGTGTTGGGCTATTGGGCCCAATTGGGTACAGGCTTAGCTATTGGGCTTTTTCAAGCCCAATAAGCTATAAAGTGGATTTTGTGTGTACAATGGCTGAGATTGGCTGTAACTGGGCTAGGATTGGGCCTTCAAAGTCTTCACAGTCTTTGTAATTATACTATTGGGCTTTCCCGGCCCATCAGATGGGTTAAGATTGCATCTAATAGTATTCTTCAGTTCCGGCTCCGGTTTGACTGCTGATTCTTCTGTATTGACTCTGACTTTGGCATTTTTGGACTTTGGCCTTGATTTTGCACAGTCTTTTCCATTCCATGCTCAGTTTTGTCATTTTGGCTTGGTTTTCTGTCTTTTTGATGATATCCACTTCCTGCACAATACAAATGCAAAACAAACATATATTTGGCAGTTTTTGTCTGTTTTTGGTCATTTAAGCTCGTTTTTAGAGGTAAAAGATATGTGTAATTAAGCACTTATCAAATCCCCCAAACTAAGGTATTGTGTGTCCTCACACAATGTTATGAAGTAAACACGTAAGCCCCGTTTTCACCATTTTCTGAATTTACACTAACTACAACTAATATTTTTGGATTTTCTCATTTTTTAACAAGTTTGGCTTTCTTTATTTGTTAACACTGGGATCATAGAATGAGAAGCGTCCGTAGAGTGATCTACGGATGTCCTGACGGATAATTTCATCGTCCTCGATTTTTCACAAGTTCCAAGCTAAGCAATTAAACAAGATCATTGTCGATATAAGTTTATATGTTAAGCCCTCATACTTATGACTTGTGAATTTTCAACTCCCAACATGGATATACGATTGAATGTGTGTACTCATTTTAATTTAACCATAGATCAACTTATTTTCATAGTCATAATTCAAAAATGAATCGTGACTCAAAGCAACAACTTATTAAGACTTCGTAACTTGATTTCGAGATTTAAACTTTAGAACTTTTTGCAACATATTCAACATCATAATCATAAGTTCTTAAAGCTAGGAATGCGTTGCTTAGTTTGAACCCCTACCTCGTGGTTAACGGAGTAGGGCAAGAATCAACGCAGAACACTTGGTATAATCAAGGTCTTGTGAATGAATGTCATCGAAGAACTTTGAAGATTTTACTTAGACTGTGAAGTATCTTTGTCTTGGAATAGCACAAAAATACCTGTGAGAAGTGCTGATTACATCTCAACCTTTAACACCTGGTAACACTACCAACCTCGTATTCCTGTAGGATATTGTCAGTGTCACTTGATGAGTAAACACGGTCAAACTTGAAACTGAAGTAAAATCCTCAAAATTTGTTACTTAATCTTGCACTATTCGTGATTGAAGAAGGGTGAGAAGAAAATCTCTAAGTATTATACTCCACAAAAGTATTTAAGAGAGTACATAACCTCTTGAACTTATCCACGCCATCGACATCTGCATGAGTCTTCAATAATCAAAACGCAATGACCAAAACGCAGTCTTCAATAATCAAAACGCAATAACCAAAACGCAGTCTTCAATAATCAAAACGCAATGAAGAACACCCCTTCAGTGAGTCAAAACGCAGCCAAGAAAAAACCATCAAACATTCTTGAAAGCTACGAAATGATGTTAAAACCACCTAGTAATGATGCAAGGGATAGATCTAAGCCCGAAAGTAAAATCTTTAACACTTTTAACCACAAACAAAGATATCAATCTTTGATTTGTTTCTTGCTTATTTTTCGAAAAAAATAATAAAACCACGATTTTGATTCTTTTTTAAAAACCCACATATGAATCACGAATCCACCCTAAAGTGCTCTCGTACCATTGTATGGAATCCCTTTAACACATACACTTCATATCATACACAGATCTAGATCAAGAAAAGAGAAAGAAAGTGAGATGATTTTCTAGAGAGAGAAACAAGAGAGAGGTTAGAGAGAAAAGAAAAGAATTATTCATCAAAAGAAGAGTTTAGATATTTTTCTCCAAGTGAAAAAATAATATATATACCCCCGTCACGTTTAATAAACGAGTGGAGATATTTGGACTAGGACTCCGGCTCGAGGTTCTTGCTTGGGAATAAACCGAAACATATACAATATTAGATTAACTATCGAGCTCCGATCCCATACTTTCCTAATTTACAACTTAACGTATTTGATTGGACCGAAGACTTAAATAGCACATAATGAACAACTACATGTTTACTCAATATTTTTGATGCTAACAATCACCCCCGAATTACCCTTTATCCATACATTTCTTTTCATTCCTTCAAGCCTTCATGCATACCAGGGACGTCATTCAAACGACTGGATGGCTGTGTATTTTCACATGTTAGCTCAATCGATAGTCAGCTTTATTCCCATATACAATCATCTCAAATCATACATAAGGACTGTTATTTCTAACTTAGGATTATCCATAGTGTAGAATCACCGTCTAGTTGTATCAAAGGATTGATTCCTAACCTAGACCACCTTATACCCCCCTTAGAATCGTCGAGAAATTAAGATGTGTTGGGTTGAGATAAGACATCGCGACCCATAAAACGCGAGAGTTCCAGTACTGTTCAGCACGCGATTGACAGGAGATAGTCTAGCGAGAGCTAGCGATCGGTGATTGGTGAGCGATTACAATTTCTCCCCGTACATTTTAAACATATAATATAACACAGAAGATTTTGAGCAAATGCGCGCGTGCGGTGGCTTGCGAAGCGTATGTTCTAGATGCACGAGCAGAGCCGTGGTGGGCGGAAAATATTATTACAGCAGAAGAAACGGATAGTGTTTGGAACAGTTTTGATAATGTTTTATGGAATGCGATAAGGAGTTGAGTCGGGAGAGAGTTGAGCGCACATACTAGTCCAAGAACATTAAACACACAACTATTGTAACTAGTCATTATTATTCCCTACGTGTCACTCTATAAATGAACTAATGTAATTCCGAATATGTCACCATATTTTAAGGCTAACAACCAGACCTCAAGTCGATCTTCAAGTAGACACTTGATCCTTGTAGCTGATCAAGCAAGCCATCGATTCTCAGGAGTAGGTATCGATTCTTAACAGTAAGCTTGTTCAGTTCACGGTAATCGATACACATCCGAAAATATCCATCTTTCTTTTTGACAAACAAGACCGGAGCTCCCCATGGTGAAGAACTCGGCCTTATAAATCTTTTATAACAACCCAAGAATTTTCATCAACCTATTTTACTATTATCACAATTGTACGGGGAAATTTTTCGCTTTATTACATTACTTGTATTGACAATATCTCAATATATAATATAACTTGCATAACTAAAGTAGATGAGCTCACGCAACCTATCTATGGCTGATTAGCTTAAAAATTTTCTTTTAATTATATATATAATATAATAATAATAAAATATATATAATCTAGAAAAACAAAAACAAATCAATGATGCCAGGAGCAGTATAAACTATTCCCGGGTCGTTAATTCCCCAATGAGGCTGTGCTGGAAAATCGATACAGTCGAAGATTTGAGTTTGAAGGAGAGAATTGATTTGAGAGTGTGGAAAAGTCAAATTAGACAATAACAAACAAAAACGTTTAAGAAAATCCTAAAAATTACGAAATTAAGCTGAAAAACGGGAGCACGAATCCCGAACAAAGGGGGAAAAACCTAAAAACTTTAAAATTAACCCTACGAAGAAATTTTTGCTTCTAAACTACTCTAGGGAACAAATAACGAAGAATGAAAAAGACTAGACCGAAAACGGAGTTCGTTTGACCCAAAAACGAGTCAACACAAAAACCGCACCCGGACCCCGTTCTTTAAAAAACAAAAAGTTGTAAAAATGACCCTACGAAAAGTTTTAAATTTTTCCTACAAACTATATGACAAAATAAAATTTTCTAAAAAAGAAAAATATTTTTTTGATAATTTTTGTATTTTTTATGAATTTTTTAAACTTTTAACTAAATTAAATTATAAAAAATATTAAATGACTTTAAAAAATTCTGAAATTTTTACCAAAAATACTAGACACTTTAACTATCCTAAGAAAAATAAGAACAAAAAGTTTGCTTAATAAATAAGCCCCGAATAAGCTGTTGGCAGCTTATAAGCTTAAAAGCCCAAAATGACTATAAATTGCTAAGCCCTTGAGACTATAACAGAAAAGTCCCAAGGGCGCAGCGGTATGTAGTGTGTTATAAAAGGGGGAATGTATCGAGGGGTACCGGGTTCGAGTCTTGCTCACCCGGGCCCCTTGTCTTTCCCTCTTTTTTTTTGGAAAAACTTTGTGAAGCAAAGTTGTTAAGCTCGTGGGGCTTAACAACTTTGTCAACTACCACTTTTTCTAAAAAGCTCTAAATAAGCTTTGAATCAACTTATAAAATGACAGTTTGCTTAAAAGGGCTTAAAAGCTAAAAAAAATGCTAAGTCATTGGACACTTGTGGACAAATAAGCTAGGACTTGGACAAAATAAGCTAAAAAGGGGCTAAACTTATCCTAAATAAGCAATAAGAAGCTAAAAAGCTAAAACTAATAAGCTGGAAAAAGCTTAAGTGACAGAAG
>BQNB010068259.1:1272-33900 GCA_026074375.1 Tanacetum coccineum
GTAATTGTTGATGACTACTCCCGATATACCTGGACTCACTTCTTGAGGTCCAAAGACGAAACACCTGAAGTTCTCATTGATTTCCTCACACTTGTCCAAAGAGGACTTCATGCTCAAGTTTCATCAGTTCGAACTGACAAAGGCACGAAATTTCTTAATAAAACTATTCATGCATACTTTGCAAAAGAGGGAATAAGACACGAAACGTCAACTGCTCGAACAATGCTAAGCGCCACTAAAGTTCCTTTATTTTTTTGGGCTGAAGCAATTGCAACAGCATGTTTTACTTAAAACCGTTCACTTGTAATTCCTTGACATGAGAAAACACCTTATCATATCATCAATGCCCGGAAACCGTCAGTCAAGTTCTTTCACATATTTGGTTCTCTTTGCTACATCGTCAGAGATGGTGAAAATCTTGATAAAATGAAGGAAAAAGGTGATGCATGTATTTTTGTTGGGTATTCTACTCAGTCAAAGGCTTACAGGGTATTTAACAAGAGAACAAGAATGATAGTTGAAACAATTCATGTTAACTTTGAAAACTTTGACGAATTGCCTAAATGGCGTCAGATCACGTCAGTTCTGACCCCGGTCCACAATGTTCGACAACGGTACTTGAACAAGACAGTTTAAGTCCCGGTCCACAAAGTCAAGAAAATGTTCCTCAAGCTACTGAGACAGTAACAACGTCAAATGAGCTGGAATTGCTATATAGTCCGATGTTCAGTGAATTACTCAATGGAACTTCTCCTGTTGTGTCAAAGTCTTCCGTTGTACATGCTGCTGATAATCCTGATAAACGTCAACAACATAACACAACTCACACTTCTACAACAACCGATGTTGCAGATCCACCTCCATTGAACATTCAATCAACACATCAAACTCCAACTCAAGTACCAACTGTCACTGCACCTGAGAACATTATTCAAGCATAAACCAATACAGAAAATGCACAATTTGACGATGATGAATTTATCAACATCTTTAGTACACCGGTACAAGAACAAGGGGAGACATCGTCTCGTCATGTTGATTCGTCAAACATGCATACTTTCTATCAACACCATCCTTCTGCACAACGTTGGACAAAAGATCATCCATTAGAATAAGTCATTGGAAATCCTTCTTAATCAATTAGAACAAGACGTCAGCTAGAAACAGATGGTGAGATGTGTATGTTCGCACTCACCGTGAGTCGAACCGAACCAAAGAACATCAAAGAAGCCATGGCTGATTCTGCATAGATTGAATCAATGCAGGAAGAACTTCATCAGTTTGATCGATTAGATGTATGGGAATTAGTCGACAGACCACTTTGCAAAAATGTCATTAACTTAAAGTGGCTCTAGAAAAACAAACGTGATGAGGAAAATACTGTCATTCGCAACAAATCTCGTCTTGTGGCTAAGGGATATGCTCAAAAGGAAGGAATTGATTTCGAAGAGTCATTTGCACCAGTTGCTCGGTTGGAAGCTGTACGGTTGTTCATTGCGTATGCTGCACACAAATCATTTATAGTGTACCAAATGGACGTTAAAACAACATTTCTTTACGGACCTCTGAAGGAAGAAGTGTACGTAAACCAACCAGATGGATTTGTTGACCCATATCATCCTGACAAAGTTTACCGTCTCAAGAAAGCATTATATGGTACTCAATCAAGCACAATGAGCGTGGTTGTATGAACTCTACACATTTCCCTGGTATCAAAGGACTTCTCAAAAGGTTCTATTGATTCCAACTCTGTTCATAACTAAACATGGGGAAGACATATTGCTTGTGCAAATTTACGTTGATGACATAATTTTTGGTTCTACGAACCCAAAACTTTCAAAACGATTTGGAAAACTAATGCACAGCAAGTTTGATATGTCTATGATGGGGGAGCTGAAATTCTTTTTAGGAATTCAGATCCACCAATCCCCTCGTGGTATCTTTATAAACCAAGCTAAGTATGCTCAAGAGATACTTAAAAAGCATGGTATGACCTCATGTGATAGCATTGGTACACCAATGGCTACAAAACACCTTGATGCTGACTTGAGTGGTACTCCGGTCGACCAAACGAAATATCGTAGTATGGTCGGAGCACTTATGTACCTAACAGCAAGTAGACCAGATATTGTACATGCAACATGTTATTGTGCTCGGTATCAAGCGAAACTGACTGAGAAACATCTCATTGCGGTTAAACGGATCTTTTGGCACCTTAAAGACTCCATTAACATGGGTCTCTGGTATCCGAAGGACACCGGTTTCGAACTAACTGCTTTTTCAGATTCGGATCACGCGGGCTATCTCGATTCACGTAAGAGCAAATCTGGTGGCATACAATTTCTAGGTGGTGATAAGTTAGTCAGTTGGTCATCCAAAAAGCAGGACTGCACTTCAATGTCTTCAGCAGAAGCCGGGTATGTGTCTTTATCTGCGTGTTGCGCACAAGTTCTTTAGTTGAGAACTCAGCTCACAGATTATGGCTTCCACTTTGATAAAATACCTATGTATTGTGACTCAAAGGCAGCCCTAGCCATCTCATGCAATCCAGTCTAGCATTCCCGTACGAAGCACATCGATGTCAGATATCACTTCATAAAGGAACAGGTTGAAAAGGGTATTGTTGAATTATTCTTTGTCGGAACTGAATACCAGTTAGCTGACCTGTTTACTAAAGCCTTACCCGAAAATAGGTTTAAGTATCTCGTCAGACAACTTGGTATGAGATGTTTGACTCCAAAAGAACTGGAGGTTCTGGCAAACGCATCTGCTTGATAGATCAAACATCGAACTTGTAAAAAATTTATGAAAAAAAATATACAAAAATATAAAACCAAAAAAATATATAAAAATATAAAATCTATAAAAACAAAATATAAAATCAGAAAATTTTCAAAAACAAAATACAAAATTGAAAAGTTCAAAAATACCAAAAAGAATCTTCTCGACATGTCTCTTGGAATCGATAACATTTACGTACCTAGAAATGTCGATTAACATTGACACGGGTGTGTAAATGAAGTTCGAGCAAGGGTTCAAACGTTTCAAAACATGTCATTTCTAAATTTTCTATATGACTTATGTACATTTCAGTGCATAATTCAGGCCTTATTATAAGGAAAGTGTATCTTTAAAAGATAATTTATCCTATCAATGAGAAAGTCAAATTTCTCGGGTCTTGGGCTCCTAGACAAAACATTCAAAAGTTTTTTATCTCATGACAATGGCTTACAGTCATTTCAGACTATTGTCTACAATATAATTTGTGGATTTTTCCGTAAAAAGTGGTAAGCTTTTTTAAATTGTGTGTTCAACACTCCCGTTTCCCCTAGAAGTAAAAAAAAGAAAAAAATCCTCGAATAGATTTCAAAGAATTATAGTACGTAAAAATGTCATTTATTGAATCAATTTCTGAGGGGGGAGCTTATTTAAAACAAAGCCATTTTAAAAGTGTTGGGTAATCTCATAAATGTCAATTTTATGTATCCAAACACATTTTATGAAATAAAAATGTGGAAAATTATAATGTCAATTATTAATATACATTGTTCACTAAGGCATCTCACTCCGTCTTTAACATTTTGTGGTGTCATATCAATTTTTCATTCTAATGTCAAGTTTTAATAAATATTGGTATCCTACATATACTGTTGAAGGGGAGCTATCGAAATCTGAATTCATGCTATATCGCGGTTGATGAACGCTAAAATACACATCTTTTATAACCCGGAAAACACTATAAAAGGACTAAAAACACTAAAATATGATTAATTATGTTGCAAATATGTTTGGTTTATGTTTTTATGTCTTACAGGTATAAATGATTGAAAACGAAGCAAAAACGGTAAAATTCGGGTGACTTTCGATGACGTTTTCACGTTTATCGAGGTTCAAACGAAGTCGTGAATATTCCTCGATCACACCATTGGAAAGAGCACAAAAAAAACGAGTCCAACGGTGCCGGCCTTGTATTCTTGAACCTTTCCTATGTGAACCTTTTATGCCTTATTTTAACCTTAAGCTTAAATGAACCAACCCACTCTAATTAATAGATAAAAGGAATATTGGGTACATTTATAAACAAGAGGAAGCATTGCCTGAGTGGTCACCTAGGACTCCCTTGAGCCTTTGCTCGTGAGGTCCAGGTTCGACCCTCGCCAATGTGCTCTTTTTGTATTTAATCTTTGATAGGTTCGGAGTTTGGCTTGGGCATGGAAAAGAGGCTCGGAATTGGCTCGGGACTCCCGATCCAACAATATCTTATCTATTAATAGCTGGAAGGCCACGTGGCTTCGTTTGGTTGGTGGATCTGCTTGATGGTGTGCTGGCATTTACGAAGCTTGGCATTGATGGTGGCTATTTAAATGCGTATCCCCAACGCATTGAAAAACGGAGAGATATAATTTTTTTATGCCACTTTTTCTTTTCAGTTTTTAGATATAGCATTTTTTTAGTGATAGTTTTTTTTATGTAACCTCAGCTTATTATAGTTTTTGCACTAGCTTATTTGTCTTTTGTAACGCTTAGCTTATTAAAAGCTTTTGTTCCAGCTTATTTTCTACATATTGTAAAAGATTTTCTTTAGCTTATTAATGGAAGTTGGTGTTTATGGTTTATCAAGTTAGCTTAATCTTCTTTTTCTTTTATTCGTTTCTTAAGCTTATTTCATAAGCTTGTTTTATGTGCTTATTCAATGAGCTTATTCATAAATAAGTATGAAATCATATAAGCTATTTATTAGTTTATTGGATTTTCGATCTTATTTCTTTTATAAGATCGATTAGATAAGTTTAGAAATAAAATTTTCTATTAAGCTTATAAACGAATAAGGTGTTATGGCTTATTGTTACTTTTATTGTTTTGTTCCTAGCTTATTTCCTTTACTCGAATAAGCTATTTAGCTTATTTCGATTCAGTTTTAAGCTTATAAAACCAATTAAGCTTTAGATTATTTAATTTCCTTCCAAGCTTATCTTTAATTTGGCTTAATCGGTTCTAGTTTGGCATGTTGGATGTTGTAGGTTTAGCTTAAAAAATTGTGAAACATGTTCTTAAAACTCGTTTCACCATCTGATTTCAACTCTTATTTGTAGTCTAAACCAAAACTAAAAAATCAATATTGTGCTTTCGTTTGGTTTGTACAATTCAATTGGGCTTCATCTAATTTGTTTGATTGGACTTGCATTTGGTTTGTTTAATTTCTTTAATGGACTTGCAAAATGTTTGTGTATTTGTGCCTTAAACGGATCTAATGAATTGCAAATGTGTAATTGTATACTGTTTTATTATAACAGTTTTTTTTATTTGTGTTTTTGGTACTGGTCAACTCATGAGGCGTGGAGCTTACGGGTTTAATAAGCTAGATAAAATTTGACTATTTTCTTTAGCTTATTAAATCGGGTGGTTATTGTTTATTTGCGGGTCCTCATTCGGTTCCATTTTCTATTCCTTTTTCAATTAATTAGTGTAGTTTTTATTTTATCATTTTATAATATTGTTTTGATTTATGCCATGCTTAGTGTAGATTTATTTTTAAATGCTATGTTTAAATTCATTATGAGTAGTGAGTAGATTTATTAGTGCTTGTTAAGTGATTAGTGATTTGGAATTTAGGTGCGGGTTTAAATAGATTTAAAAAATATTTAGTCATAAGTAATGTCTTTTCGTTTTATATTCCGTCATTTATTTTTAATGCAATTTAATTTCTTGTCATTTATTTTTAAGCATTTCATTTTACTTGTCATTTTTATTCGTTAAACCTAAAGCCCGCACTTAATGAACATTTCACGTCACTTAGCAAGCATATTTGTCATTTATATCTTTTAGCTTAATTTTAGTAAAATCTTGTAGTTTTAAATCTTAGATTTAATTTTAGTTTAATTTTTAATATAAAAAATAGTTTTAAACCAAAAGTTTAGTTTCCCTTTTATATGTTTTTCCTTTTAGTAGATTTAGAAAACCAAACCAAAAACTTTTATGCTATTCAAGCTCGATTTACAACTTGAACGTAGATTTACATTCACCTCTCGTCGAGGAAACGACCCGGAAGGTTTTTGAGATTTCGCTTTGGTCAAAAGTGAAATATTTGATATTCGAGCATCAAACAAAACACTTACATGGATTTCAATTCATCTCTCGCCGTGGAAACGACACACGGAAGATAGACTATTATTTTAAATGATGACCCGTTTCAACTTCCTCCGATGGACCTAAAGCAAAGTGAAGTTACCGAGGCCAAATCTTCAATTGAAGAGCCTCCGGAATTAGAGTTAAAAGACTTACCATCTCACTTAGAATATGCTTTCTTGGAAGAAAACGATAAGTTACCCGTCATCATAGCAAAAGGTTTAAAAAATGATCAAAAAGAAGCTCTCATTAATGTTCTTAAATCTCATAAACGTGCCATTGCTTGGAAAATAACCGATATCAAGGGTATCGACCCTCGTTTTTGTACTCATAAGATTTTGATGGAAGACGGATTGTAGACCGCGGAAACCATCGATTCAAAGTCAAAAGATCGGGGTGAACCCGAAAATCACAGTCATTCAAGAAGGAAGTGATAAACTTTCTTGATTCCGGGAATGAATACCACGATCTTCGACAGCCCTGGTTTAGTCCAATCCATTGTGTCCCTAAAAAAAGAGGAATGACCGTCTCATGGTGCGAATAAGAGAATGAAAATTATGTCGACCACTCTTGTTTACCGACACAAACAAAGGAGTAGAGAGTATGTATCGATCATAGGAAGCCTTAACGAAGCACTCGTAAAGATCATTTCCCTCTCCCGTTCATGGATCAAACAATGCTAGAACGTCTAGCCGGCAATGAAGACTATGTTTCTAGATGGTTTTTCAGGAGTGATTTTCAAATTCCAATTGATCCTCAAGATCAAAAAAAACAACTTTTACGTGCCCTGTAAGGACGGTACTTTTGCTTATCGTCGTATGCCATTTGGATTATGTAATGCTCCTGGAACTTTCACAACGTTGTATGATGCAGATTTTTCACGACATGATAAAAAAGACAAATGGAGGTTTTATGGATGATTTTACCGTTTTGGTGATAATTTTGATTCATGGTCTTTCCTCAATCTGAACGAATGTTAAAAAGATGTGAAGACGACAAATCTTGTCCTTAATTGGGAAAATGCATTTCATGGTAAAGAAGTATTGTTTTATGTCATAAGATATCAAAGTCCAGAACTTGAGGTCGACCGAAAAGGCAAAAGTCGACGTGATTGCTAAACTCCCTCATCCGACTACCGTTAAAGGAGTTAGAAGTTTTTTAGGTCATGCAGGATTTTACCGTCGTTTCATTCAAGACTTTTCCAAGATTTCTAGACCAATAACTCACCTTCTCGAAAAAGACACACCGTTTGTATTGTTTACTCAAGATTGTATCAATGCTTTCGAAACCCTTAAGAAGAAGCTTACCGAAGCTCCGATCTTAGTTGTCCCAGATTGGAACTTACCTTTCGAATTAATGTGTGATGCAAGTGAATTTTGCGATTGAGTGGTTCTTAGACAAACGTAAGACGAAGCATTTCAACAATTCATTATGCTAAGTAAGACGATGACCGGAAAAGCTCAAATCTCATTAACACTACAACAGAGAAGAGATGCGACAGCTGTAAGATGTGTATCTTTTGAAAAGTTTTCGCCATATCTTTCTTATCTAAAAGCATTATTTATACGACCCATTCAGCATTAAATACGCTCATGAACAAACAAGATTGCCAAGCCCGAAGGTTGCTTCTACCTACATGGGTGTTAACGTTTTAACAAGAGTTCGATATCACCCATCTTGACAAGAAAGGAAGGTGAAAATCTAGCCGCCGAATCATTTGTTCAAGACTCAGAATCCGTCCAATAGATTTTTGGAAAACCAAAGACATTAACGAAACACTTTCCGTTGGAAACTCTTGGATTATATCAAAGAAGTACCCGTTGCCATGGTATGTTCGAATTTGCAAACTACCATGATGGCGGGGTAATTTTTATCATAAAAGAATGTCAACTTCAACAGAAGAGTAAATTTTTCAAAACGTAAAACATTATTTCTGGGATGATCCCTACCTATCTTTCGTATTGTGTAAAACGATCAATCATTCTAGTGTGATCATGGACACAAGCTCATTGAAATACTCAAGGCTTGTCATGAAGGACCCACCGGGGGCCATCATAGTGCTAAATCTCACCGCTCGAAAAGTATTTGAGGCCGGTTGTCTTTTGGCCCACTATAATCGACGAATGCTCATTCGATGATGCAAAATCTGTGATACGGTGCCAACGACAAGGCAAATTTTTCTCCGTGATAAATGCCTCAAAACGCTACCAATTTTGTGAAATCTTCGACATATGGGGTATTGATTTTATGGGACCTTATCCGTCATCCAAAGGGAATAAATATATCCTTGTAGCAGTCGATCTGTCTTCAAAATGGTTGAAGCGAAGGCGCTCCCGTCAACCAACGATGCTCGTGGAGTTGTGAAAATTTTAAATCTTTTTTTTGCCCGATTTGGAACACCGAGAGCTATAATAAGCGAATCGTGGGACGCACACTTTTGTAATGATCAATTTGTGCCAAAAGTGATAGTCTAAATATGGAGTCACAGCATTCTTTAGAGTCTACCTTGACCGCGTTACCACCCTTAAAATCGAGTGGTCAAGTGGAGGTTTTTCAAAATCGTGGCCTTAAGGCATATCTAGAAAGGTGAACGATAGGGATGGGGAAGAGAGACCGTGCCTCCTGGTCTGACAAGCTAGACGATCTGTTGGGGCATCGAACCGCTTTCAAAACCCCATCATGCACACCTCTTATCAGCTCGTTATGGAAAGTCTTGTTTATTCTACAAGTCGAATTGGAACACAAAGCGTATTGGGCTCTTAAGCATGTAAATTTCGACATCAAAACCGCGCGGTGATCATCGGAAGCTGCAACGAATGATAACTTAACGAGCTTTCAGAGATCAGCTTATGAGAATTCAGTTAATCTAACAAGTGAAGACAAAGAAACTTCACGACTCAAAGATCAAGAATCGAATCTTCAATGTTGGTGATTAAGTTTTACTCTTCAACTCCCGGTTAAAGATATTCTCCGGAAAGCTTAAAACTAGTTGGTCAGGACCTTTCACTATTGCGTAAGTTTTTCCATACGGAACGGTGGAATTATCTCAACCCAATGGCCCGAATTTCAAAGTAAATGGTCACCGTGTGAAACATTACTTCGGAGGGGACATACCACCTAAGGTAGTCCCGGATCTCCACACTCTCCCTAAGGACAACTAAATTCAGGGATCGAGTCGAGCTTGCGACTCGGTGACCAAAAACAAGCCGCTTCATGGGAGTTTACCCCATGCTTATCCTTTCTATTTTCTTTCTATTTTCTATCTAATGTGTTGTGATGTGTGGAGAGGCTATCCTCTTCCGATTTCTTGTTGTTTGTTGTTTATTGCTTGTTGTGATTTTTGTACGATCAACCCAACAATTTCTGAAGCCTCTTGTTGAAACCTTAATTGTAGGCTTCATAGATCATTTTGCCCATCTAGGATATCATAACATTGATCACGCAGCGGAATAACAAATAAGAACAACAATGTTATGAACAAGGTTTTTATTCATAAACTAATAAACTATAAACTATTCGACTTTAATCAGTCGACTATGAACTATTACATAAACTAATAAGCTAACTATTGAGACTCCTCATATGGAGAGATTCTAACTATTATGATACTCAATACTATAACGCCTACCCTCTTTATATACTAGAGGGGTTAGGGTTTACAAGACAAGATAAGATCAAATAAAATTAGGAAACTATAAATCAGCATTAAATACTATTTGACTAATCTTCAATCAGCATTAATGTTGATCTTTATCTTTTAGCTAAGCATTAAATACTGTTTGACTAATCTTCAATCAGCATTAATGTTATTTCAGCTTTGTCTTGTAGGTCCTCCATCTTTAATATGTTTTGTCATAATCAACTCAAAGTATAATTCCTAACAATCTTCCCCTAGTTGATAATGACAAAACCAATAAGCACAAGCTTCCCCTGAAGCTAATATAGATGAAGAACTTCCCCTGAATCCATGCACTCTTCCCCTTTTTGTCATAATCAAATAGGAGTGCATGTAGATGGTAAATAAACAATAAGCTTCCCCTTAACATGTTTACCATCTCTTGAATCATGGACTTAGTAGGCTCCAAGCAGCAAATTATCAATGATGAAGAAAAACGAATAATACGAATTTGTTGAAGAAGTTGAATTTCCCAAACTTGTGTCTTATATCCTGTTTATCCACATGACGTCGAGTCTCATACCTGGCTATGTCTATATAGGTAGAGACCTATGTATCTCTTGGACAAAATCTCATTCCTCTATTAAATGAGACACTGAGCACAATAACGTAACTCCTTAAAGTGATAGCAAATGTACGTAGTAAGCATCATAAGGTAGATCGTACACCTTTGCTAGATTCATCAAGTCTTCGTCACCCGCCTTATAATCACGAACAAGTTATCTTAAAGTGACCACTAGATCCTTTAAGATCTATGACATAGGAACACAAAACCTTGAAAACAGACTACAACATCAATAAAGTAATAGTTCAAAATGTCTTCTTCTAATAATCTCCAAAAGCGAGCTCATAAACATCAACATCGTTCATAGATCCAACCGAGCGTCCCGTGTTTCTAGGTTTCATTCTTCATTTCTCTACCCTAATCAACCTTGATCCTAGGATATATCAAGAGCAACCGCCTGTACATATTGTTGAAACCTTAATTGTATGGCCTTCATAGATCGTTTTGCCCATCTAGGAAGTCTAACAATGATCGACAGCAGAGCAGAATAACAAATAAAACAACAATGTTATGAACAAGGTTTTATTCATAAACTAATAAACTATGAAACTATGTCGACATTTAATCAGTCGACTATTGAACTATTACATAAAATAATAGACTGAACTATCAGACTCTCATTGGGAGAGATCTACACTACATGATGATGGATACTCAATGACTAGACGCCTCGCCCTCTTTATATACTAGTAGGGGATAGGGTTTTACATAGACAAGATAAGATCAAATAAAATTAGGAAACTATAAATCCGCATTAAAGTACTATTGACTAATCTTCAATCAGCATTAATGTTGATCTTTATCTTTTACTAAGGAGCATTAAAGTACTGTTTACTAATCTTCAATCCAGCATTAATGTTTATTCCATTTATTCATAAAACTATAAACTAAAAACTATTCACTTTAATCAGTCGACTATAACTATACCTAAACTAATAAGACTAAACTATTAACTCTCATTGGAGAGACTATCTATGAATTGATCCCTGTAACCTAGACGCCTACCCACTTTATATAATAGAGAGGGAGTTACAAAAAGAAAAAAACCCCCTAGCTTACTAATAAAGCTAACTAACATTACATAATAGTTCCTATTGTTTCAAAAGAAAATACCATAATACAAATTAATGAAAACTAATTAATTAACATAATCATCGCATAATGTTATTGGACTAATCTGATATCTTCAAGCATTATAGTTGATTTCAATCAACAGTAATCTTGATCTTGTTTCCTTCTTAGTATATATCTTGTTTCCTTTTGTTTGCTTCTTTCTTTCATTTACTGATTTATGGGTTTTGTAATCAGGCAAATCTGTAATTCCTACACCAATCTCGTGTCGGTGTTGTTTCCCGTTTCATTCACTCGAGCTTCGCTTTCCTTTGTGTGAAATTAGTTGGGGAAATCCAGATATCCTTTCATCTTATCGATTCACAGTTATCTTTGCATAATTTCATAAACGGGCTAGATTTACCGTGAACCACGCCTTTAAACATTGAGGACAATGTTTCGTTTTAGTTTGGGGAGGGAATCTATCGATTTGATGTTGTCTGCTTATTGTTTTGTTCTCACGTACCTGTTTTCCCACAAAAATAGCAAAAATTTTAAATTTTTAAGTTCTTATTTAAAAAAAAAATATTAAGACACGAATGTAGGTTTTCCGTTGGTAAGAATAAGAAGTAATTTTTGACCCGATCGAACGTGTAGAGTTCTAGCTTTCTCCCTTAACAATTAATGATGATAGTTTGTGCTAGTCTCATGTAGACTTTAAACATGCTAGACTTGAATCATTAGTAAATGAAGACTTGTGCTAATCTCAAGTAGATTTTAAATATGCCGAGTTGGATTTTATATAGGCTAAGTATTTGCGAATTTCTTTTGCAAAGATCGAGAAATGATAGTGTTATTTATAAGTCATGACATTAAACATAGAATAGTTGGTTTTCTTTCAAGCTCATAATAGTTAATTGTGGCTTTTTCTCCCATTAGTTTGTTTCACCTCTATATATAATTGTTTAATAAATAGAGTTGTGCGGTTTTTTGGTAAATAATTAGCTAATAGAAGTTTTCTTTAGTTCCTTTGTGATTAGGATGAGTACGCATCAGGAATACTTAATTTGGCATACTATATGTATCATATAAAGAAATATTTTGCTTATTCCTTAAAGAGCCTTAGGGTATATGGGATAAGTAGAATTCAATAATAATCCGAGACTGATAAAAGTTTGTTGTATCTTGCCGGCTCACAACCGATGTACAAACTCTTCTAAAAGTCGAGAAGTTTATCGAAGTCGAAAAGTATTGTTTTGCTACATCTGTCGGAGGCGAGGCCGAATGTGTAAGCCTTCTAAATGACTGAGGTTCAATAAATTTGCTTAATATTTGTCTTATTTTGTGCCTTAAAAGAGGCCTAAGGGTATATGTGTGCAAAATAAGACTGTGTCCATTCATGTCTTAAAGAGCCTTTAGGGTATATGACAATGAATGTTGCCATTCTTAAGTAGCCTAATAAAAACCAAATTTTGTTTTTGGATTTGCCTCGATGTGGACTTAGAATCTTGATAACATTTGATTCTTTTGAAACAGGGCTAGGAGCTAATTATGCGTTCTTAACCGTTGACGCCTCTATTTTTGGAATAATAAATATCGAAACAAAAGTCTTTAAGAACCTCGGTATATGAACTTAAGTAAAATCTGAATACAAAAGTGAGATTTACGAGGAAAAGTAAGTACACAATTAATATTTATGAGTAGTGTTAGTGTCATGACTTGTAATTGACAATGATCTTGTTTTAAGGCTGTTAGGCATGGAAGAAGTAAAAAATCAGGAGATGATGAAGTATCTCTTTGTAGACCACTTAATAGTGCGTTTTTATTCTAATGATCCTTAAAGTTACCAATGAGGTAAAGAAAACAATACATTATGTCAACACAAATAATTGTAGTTTAGGTATTAATTATCAAGAAAACTCATAAAAAAAAATCTTTAAAAATGGGAAATCGGGTGTTTTATAACTTGTGATCTCTTAGCTCATCTCAATCAAAATTCTTTGCGTACTTTTTTCAGCAGGTTTAGTTTGGGAAGTTTATCGAGGTAATTTGGTTATAAGGCATGTGATATTGCTGAGGGACACGCAAATCGTTAGTTTTGTGAATTTTGATAATTTAAAATACACATATCCGGTTAATAACTTAAAATAGCCTACAAGACCCAATAAACCAAAAAACAGACCCAAGGAAATGCAAAAATATGCCTGATTTTATTTAGTGTATGCAGGTACGATATATCAGAAATCGATAAGAAACCATAAACAAACAAGCAAGCACGGACACAGGATAAAGAGAGGGTCAAAAGTAAGTCCAGGTAAAACGAGAAAACGGAAGAGTGAACAAAAGGCCGGAAACCAAGGCCTGAAAAAAAGTAACCCTACACAGTCAACTCCTAGTCAATCTTGTCAACAAAGTCAACAAGACCCAAAGATCATCAAAATATAAACCCCCTCAAGTTTCAGAAAAGTCATAAATTGGTCCCTTAAGCCTAATGTTGGCCTCACCGGAATGCCATAATCCCAAAACCATAGCCCAAACTATCTTTTTATAAACTCCAGGTGAACCTAGAGACTTTGGCATATTTCCAAAACCTTTTATAATTAGAAAGGGAGAAAAGAAAGAGAGGGACTAAATTTGTCAAAGGGCCAAAGTTTAAAAATAAGTTACCCGTTTCAGTTGTAAAAAGGCACGAAGACCTAATTACTATTCATCGTCACTACAAATTCACTAGCCAAGGTAAAACAAGGGGCAAATGGAAATTGAGGGCTTCATTGGTCAATTCAAAGGCTCCTAAGCAAGATGGAAGAGTTATTTCAGTCAAATCATTGGCTAGCACATTAAGCTCACTCATGAACCTTCATGAATCAAAACCACGTCATCAATGGAGAAGCACACAAGGGACATGGGTTTTACACTAAACTCACTCACATAACTAACACAATGTCACATCAATGGAATGACACGCTGGCGATCCTCAAAAACACACAAATTTGATCAAACGGCTCAAAATCATTTGCAACTGATTTAGAAGAATCGAAGGGCCCAGATTAAATGTGGCTAGGAAGATGGATTCAGGAGGCCTAGACAGCCTTTCACCAAGGTGCGGTATAAATAGCACCGCTCATCACACACATGACATGGTTCATGATACTATTTTCCTTTGCTAGTTTTTAGCCTAATAAGTGTTTTTTAAGGCATAATGTAATAATTTTTTTTTGTAAATTATTTCTCTGTTGAAGGAATATAATTCAGTTTTTAATTAATGAAATATTAGTTTAATTTTTAGTTTAAGATCTCTATTTCATCTTTACTCATAAGAACTCTTAATAGCCATAATTTTCTCTCAATAAGCTCATAATAAGCATCTTTCAGTGCTATAAGACTCTGAAATAGACCTTAACAATTCAGAAATAAGTCCTATCTAAACCTTAAAAACAGTTTTAACTTACATTTACCTTGACCTTTAGTAGATTTAAGCTTTAAGGAAGGGGAGTATAGCAAAATGAAACTCCCAAGGACTAATACAGCTTAATCACATGATAAGCTAGAATGCTTGTACTGCCAGTAATTTGGTTCCTCTTGTTTAGCTAGAGGCTTTGTAAGTTTCACTTTAATTTCTTTAAGATCTTCCTTTCAATAATTGTTCATCTACTTTCTAAGCTTATTTGCTTATTCAATTGCTTATTAGTTGCTTATTTGTGTTGTTTATCTCTTTTATGTGCTTATTAGTTAATATAGTTAATTTGTTTTTGCTTCTCTTAGTCTAGATCATAGTTCTATATAATCTGTCATAAAAGCTATAAAAAAACCAAAAATAGTAGAAAGTAGTGTAAATCTTAGATTACTTGCTTATTCAGTTGTTAGCTTATGATTAATAAGCTAGTTAAAAGTTGTTTTTCATCTGGTAATTAAGTTTTGATAAGTAGAACTTAGTTTTAATAATGATTTTCAAAAACTATCAAATGAGTATAAAAGGGGGTGTGTTGGTTTAAGAATAAGTTTACTATCAACAGTCTAAAAGTTGTTTGGTCTTCATACCTTTTGAGACAGCTTTGATTTCAGTTAAAAACATTAGGAAAACAGATTTCATAAGTTAGTTTACATTTTTAATCAAATTATGGCTTATTTTATAATCCCAGCACCAGGGTACTTAGTGGCTTAAGATTTGAATGCTTAAAATTGATCTAGGATCTTTAAAAATTTTGATCTAAGCCCTCCAAGGCTTAGATCTTGCTTGCATTTTGTTTATACACTCTATTTGAGTGTGTCTAAGTGCAGGATTTCCCTTAGGAAACCTGCACTAATTGAGTTGCACTTGTGCAAAGTGCACCAGTACTAACTTAAAGTTAGTACTGCTGTCACTATTAGCCTAGTTTTTAGTTAAGTATAAATAGGTTTTAGGTGCTTAGATTCAAGTAGGAGTTAGATTAGTTATAGCTTATTATAGATTTAATCTTAATTTGCATTTTCTAGCTTATTTACCTAGCTTAATTTAGCTGTCAAAGTCATAAAAATTCCAAAAAAGCCAAAAACAGTAGGTTTAAGCATTTAGCTTTTAGTTCAAGTTTTCTAGCTTATAGTTTAGGATTTTATGATTTAGTATCTTAGCTTATATATAAGTTAAGTAGTTTACAAAAGCTTAAGGTCCAAATTGGCTTATTGAGCTTTTTAGCTTAATTGGATTTTGTACCTTTAAGTGTCCTTGCTAAGTTTAGCATTTTCATTATCATTTTCAGTTGCTTTAAGGTGTTTCCAGCTTTTATTTCTTTTCATTTTTAGATTAAGCACATCATAAGCTTTTTAGAACACTTTTCCTTTTTAGATTTGAGCTTAAAATGAGCTTGTTACAAGCTTTTAAGTGAGAATAAGCCCAAAACCCTTCTCACTGTAACAGCTTATTAATAAGCTGTTTTTGAGCTTATTACTTAGTTTCAGCTTAAGTCTCTTTTGTTAAAGTAGCTTATTTTAGTCTCCTTATTAATTCCTAGTATTTAGTTTTTCTTAAAAATCAAAAAAAATATATAAAAAAAATAACAAAAAGGGGTTGCCCACACTCGAACCCACGACCTCCCACACACAACACATATGCCTTAACCAGTTTGCTTCAATAGCTCATCCATTCATAACTTGCACAACTTAATACTTACACACGTTTTCATTTTCCTTTTTATTAAAAAGCCGTAGCTTAATAAGCTCATTTGAGAGCTTATTCGTTAAGCATTTTTGTTTTTCTTATTTTTCTTGTGTTCCTGTTAGAATTTAAGTTTTATCCTGAATTTTTCAGATTTTTCTAGCTTTTATTTTATTTTTAATCAATTTTCGAAAGTTGAAATCTTATAAAATCAATAAAAAATAGAAAAAAGTTTCAGAAAAATACAAAAAAATAGTTTTCAGTTTTATAAAAAATAGCTTTAGGTTTACATCCAGTAAAATCATTTTTACACTTTTTAGATCTTAAATTTCATTTTTGAGCTTTTATTTTTAATTTTAAAAATAGAATTTTAATAATAAAAATAGTTAAAAATAGTTTTCTTTGCTTTTATAATATTTTAGACTTTTCTAAGCTTAAAAATCATTTTTCCAAATTTTTAGTACTTAATTTGCTATTTTCTAGGATTTAATTAGATTAAAATAGTTTTTAATTCATATTAAATTCAAAAATAATCAAAAAAATGTTTTTCTTTTTCCTAAAATTTTCTTTTGTCCTATCTTAGGTTTAGAATTTTAGTTTACATTTTTAGGGGTTAAATTTAGTTTACTTGCTTAATTGTCACGTTTTAGTTGTTTCCCGTATTAGTTTAATTGTTTAATTGTTTTTAATTGTCCATTTTAATTGTTGCTTTAGATTATCAAAATCATCCATTTGCTTATTCAAATCATAATCCAAGCTTAAACAAGGTTTCAATTTCACTAGTCGTTGGGGAAACGACCCGGGTGATCATATTTGCCCGGTTTAATATACGTATTTTATATTATATTATATATATTTTTAAGAGTGAATTTTATCGAGGGTAACTTGGTAATTTTCTTAATTGCTCTTATGTTTATATTATATTGTGTTATATTTTAGGTATATAAAACTGCTACCATTGGATTCAAAGATTTGTAAAGTATGTATGACCATTTCAACCCTTATGATAGTCATAAAATATAAGTATGCGTGTTGAGATCCAAGAATTGTATAAAAGTTGGACCGCAATTGATTAAAGAGTATGATAATTGTAAGGAACATAATATCCCAAAATGTTTCATCTATGTATTGCCTAGTATGCAACATAATGTGTGATTACGATTATACCCTTAAGTTCATGAAACTGTGACGTAGACTTATCAGTATCCACTTTACTCAAGGCACGATAAGAGTTCATGAGTATGTTGTGTTGGCCCTAAGGCTCCAAGCCAGTCGTGATCCGACATGGTATAAGTTCGTTAGTTCGATCTCGAACTAGTGAGAGCTAATCACTCGAGGGGGTTGTCAATCCCCAATAGATTTATTTTATAACATTCGCGCTTACCCTCCGAGTAATTAACAGTTCATGCAACCTAAGCTAATCCGTAATCATTCGAGTAAAAGTAAAGTTGTTGCGTGAATAAGTAAAAATAAGTATTGTATCTCACCGTGAGATATGACAATGAGTTTGAAATCAATCATGTTATGAGTTTGTAAATGTTCATGTATCCGAGTATATAAATGAGTTACGGAATCCAGTATGTAAACAAGTATGTAGAATAGTATGTAAAAGAGATTGTAAATGGATATGTAAACAAATTGTAACGAGCATGTTTTTCCCCCGAGATTTGTAAAGCAAATGTAAAACAAGTGAAAGAGGGGCTATAAACTCACCTCTAGTGAAAGTAGTGATTGTCGCGAAATCGACAAGTAATCGTCGCAAACTATCCGAAATGCAACCTAATTAATTATAGGTCGTATAAGTATAATGTATTTAATATAAATACAACATCGTAAGTTATAAAGTTACATCACCACCTACTAGTGTTTGTTGGACTCGAAATCTCATTGTATCGCTTTCAAGTTTTTCATTGTGGTGCAATTATGAGACAAATCTTATATCAATTTCAAGAAAATCAACGAGATTATTTTTCAAACGACACATTTAGAGGTCATTCTCTTGTATCTTGTGTTGTTGTATTATGAAGTAACACTCCTGGACATATTTCCACTACGACCCATTTTTGGGGGTGTTATAGATTGGTATCAGAGCAATGGTTATAGAAAACTAGGTTGCATATGTTACCTAGACTATAACCGTTTTCACAAACATTGCATCACATCAAACATTTTCAAAATGCATACACACTGCTTGCTTACTTGCTTACATTACTTGTTACATTAAGTGCTTACATGACATACATGCATATATATAATATATATGCTTACATTCGTTGCGTATATCATACATTTATATATATAAGAGTTATTTATATAAATACCAGAACATCTCTTTAGACACTGTGAGTTGCACAATGGTCTCACTTCATTCTCAGACATTGTAAGTTAAACAATGGTCTCTAAAAATAATTTTTTTCATAACCTTATACAATATTGTATTACCCGAAAGCCGTCATAATTTTGTTTACATGGAATTATGTATGAATATTAGTATTACAAGTCTTGTATGGGCGGGACTTGTAATATAAGGATTGATATGATAATTGCAATGTTAACAAAACTTGTCACAGTTCTTTTTACATGGGATTATGTGTGAATCTAAGTATTACAAGTCTTGTATGGGCGAGACTTGTAATAGGAGGATTGATATAATAATTCCTATGTTGACTCGTTCATAAAGACTTTCATCTTAATTACTATAACCGTATACTCATCAATTATTTTGAACACTATGTCGATCCCCCTGATAGTTTTACTCCCCGTCTCCGAAGACGAGTTTTAAACACTCGTCCCATACTCATTAAAGCACCTACATCGATATGACATTCACCACATTGAAGGTTATGTGAGTACGCGTATTGCATCGGAAATTATTAAGTAGGATAATTTATAATCTCTTTATTTAAAAGGATTGGGATGCCTCTTCATTTCAATAAATAAATTGTAAATCACCGAACCATAAGTTTATCAATTCATTATTTACATAAATTGGGACGCTTCTTTATGTAAATAATGAATTATAAATGAGTGGGCTTAATGGTATCCAATATGACAAGAGTATGAACTTGAACCCAATAACCACCGAAATCCATTAAAAAGGTCTAGAAACACAATCGTGCCTTACCACTCAGTAGAATCTAAAGGCCTCACTTGAACTACCTTATCTCATTCTTAAGTTATTACTTTTGCCGTTACAAATATTTACGATCATGAACTGTTTGTGGAGCTAACCGACTAGTGTACACTTGAGCTAATGGAGTTGAGTCATCCTCGAACTAACGACTGAGTACAATATTCAACCACCTATCACATAAGCTCTCCTACGAGCTCCTCCCATTCGTTGACCTTTGTTATGGGGATATTGTTTCTAAAAATGTCCCTACTCTCCGCATCCCACCACCGTTTGTTATAGTATTGTTGTTATGTATTCTTATACTTTTATTTATGATTCAAGACTCCATATGTTTGTGCTATGATTTTCAAATGATTAAAGTGAATATTTATTTTAATGAAGATTTTTACCTAAACTAAAGCACAAACATATATGGTTGTCTATTTCGTTATTAAACGTTGTGTGCAACGTTTCGTTATTATTATTATTTCTCGTTCTAAGGCGTGTCTATTTATTAAGTCGCGGTTAGAGTCATTCGGTTATACTTTATTCGCACCGTTTGCTTACGGTGAGTTGAGTCATGATTCATCCTCGTACTTCCTAAGTTGAATACTTACATCCTTTAGCCTCGTCCGATGTTAACTGTCGAATTTTGCTGAATAAAGTTATCAACACCATGTTCAAAACTGGTTTATTAAATCTTAATCTTTTCCTGGTCACACAGTAGGTTAACACAAATCAAATCCCGGGACGGGATTCCTTTAAGGGCTCGTACTGTAACAACCGGCATTTTCAGAACTTTAAATGACTATTTTACCCTTTGACTTTTGGGTCCGACTTGACTTATATATATATATATAAATCTGACCCGCTCAATACGACCAGCTATATCACATTTTCACAACTCGGACTCAAAAGAGATTTTATGTAAAATGACATTCTGGACAACTTTTCAGTTTTACCCGAGACCCGAACACAAGCAGAAAATGACTAAAATACCCTCGTAAAATTTTAAAAACCGCACACAACGCGTACCGACACAAAAATAATTAAATTTATATTTATTTATCCCAATTTATTTAATAAAAATATTTAATAAATTATTTAACATTTTATTGAAAAATGTTTGTTCAAAACACGAATATTTAAATTAAAGTTTCATTTTACTGACAAAGATTGCCCGTGATACCCAATGACTACACAACTAAATAATAAACATTTTAAATAAGTTTATAAAACATTTATGCAATAATAGTCAAGTGAATACTCAATTTCATAGGAAAAATCATTTCGAACGCAACGTCGTAATTTTCATGTTTTGAATCATCCGTTAACTAGCCCAAACGAGTCTCGAACCAATACTTTACAAAAATTACACTTTAAGTCTGTGGGAATATTTATAACTTTTACACTAGATTATACTACACTTGCTATTTTTTCAAGCTTTTGAGTATATAAACAAATGAGATAGGGTTTTCATTCATTTTATCAAACCCTAGCCACACTCTCCTCCCTCTCTAAAAATATCCAGCGCCGCACCGGCCAACTCTGGCCACCGCCGCCGTCGTCCTCCCCCCTCCAGCAGCCAACATCACAACCATCCCCATCATCGCCACCATCTCCAAACGATGTGGTTGTTAATTTTTTCAAACTATATATATAATATATATAATAAAATATATATAATCTAAAAAACTACAATAATCAATAAAACCGAGAAGTAGTATAGAATGTTCCCGGGTCGTTTATCCCCAACGAGGCTGGACTGGAGAATCGATACAGTCGGAAGATTAGAGTTTGAATGAGAGAAATGATTTGAGAGTGTGGAAAGCTAAGTTAAACAATAACAAACAAAAACGATTAAGTAAAACCTAAAAATTATGAAATTAAGCTGAAAAACGAGAGCACGAATCCCGAACAAGGGGTCCAAAACCTAAAATCTTAAAAATTAACCCTACAAAGAAATTTTTACTTCTAAACTACTCTAGGGGACTAATAACGAAGAATGAAAAAGACTAGACTGAAAACGGAGGTCGTTTGACCCAAAAACGAGTCAAGACAAGAACCGTACCCGAGCCCCGTTCTTTAAAAATCAAAAGTTTGAAAAATTAACCCTACGAAAGTTTTTCTATTTTTCCTACGTAGTATATGACTAAAGAAAGTTTCTAAAAAAGAAAAATATTTTTTTGATAATTTTTATATTTTTTTATAATTTTTTTAAACTTTTAACTAAATTAAATTATAAAAAATACTAAACTATTTTTAAAAATTCTGAAAAATTTACCTAAAATACTAGACCCTAAATACTACCTAATAAAAATAAGAAGCCCGAAATTCGGCTTATGAATAAGCCCGAAATAAGCTGGAAACAGCTTATAGCTTTAAGGGCCAAAAAAGGGGTTAAAACCTAAACCACTTGGGACTCTAACGTAGAAGTCCCAAGGGCGCAGCGGTAAGGCTTGGTTATAAAAACGGGTGTATTAAGGGTAGAGGCCCGGGTTCGAGTCTTGCTCACCCGGGTTTCCCCTTGTCTCCTATCTTTTTTTTTCACAAAAACTTTTTACACAACTTTGTTAAGCACATGAAGCTTAACATTTTTCATAACTAGGACTTTTTGAGAATGCTTATAAATAAGCTGAAAAAGCTTAATCAAAACAGACAGAAGGCTTAATTTTACTTAAAGGCAAGAATCGCTTTTCCTTGTTGCCCTTATGAACAAATAGGCAAAGAAAGTAGGGAAATGAGCAAGCACAGCTTAATACACCATCATAATGAACTATTGGGAACAAAATTAAGCAAATGAAATAAGCCCAATAAGCCAAGAATTGGCTTAAACCCTCAGCAGTACTAACTTAAGAGTTAGAACTGCTAGGTTGTTAAGAGGCAAGATAAGCTAATTGAAATTGAAGATAGATAAAAGAAACTAGCTACCCTATCCTAAATAAGCCCTATGCATACAAATAAGCTAGATAAAACAGACAGAAAAGCTAAAAATCAAATAAGCTATAAACTGATGTGCTGAAATAAAGAGAGCCTAGGGACATATTTTGGGCTTAAAAATAAGCAACAAAAATGGTTTCCTAAGGTCTGAAACAAAGGGGGCTTATCAAAGAGCTTATTGGCTTTTTAGAAAAGCCAAAAGCTCAAGATAAGGTTCACAAATAAGCTAGATCAGTGTGCTTAAAAACAACCCCTTAGCACCAGGGCAAATATACTAAACAAAGGGGGCTTAATTTGACAGCTTAAAATAAGCTGTCAAATAAGCTCAAAATTAAAAATAAAGTTGAGACAGATGGAGTATGGCTTAAGGTGAACTTGTGCTCAAATTTTAAACTTCTAAGGACAATTTAAAACTGCTGATTTCTGCAAAAGAGAAAGGTAATTTAGCTTTTTGAAAACCTTGACTTGTTTCACTTGTGAAAACTTGGAAATAGTTGACAGATTGGACAAAGATAAAAGAGACCCAAAGATACTTAACCTAGTAGATTTTGACTCTAAAAAGATAGAGAAAACAATACTCCTAAGCTGGTTTTAACAGCTTAATTAAATAAGCACTTTGGAACCTTTTTAAAACTAACAGACTAAAAAATATAATGGAAAACTTTGAAAGACACCTTTTGGACTTAAAAACTTTGGAAAAACAGACTCACATTAGCTTAAAGACTTAAGCCAAAGTTAACCAATTGACACCAACCCATAACCTTCCTGTTTTGACCCATTTTGGGCTTATCCCAAACACCCTCTTATATTAAAAAAAAACGAATTTACCACTTACAAAGACTGAATTGAGCTCTAAGTTTTAAAGACAACCACTAAACATGCTATTTTATATAATAAAAAGTAAAAAGCAACCACAAATAAGCACTTGAAAAAGCTAATAAGCTACCAACAGAAATAAGCTATACTAAGCAGTTTAAAGCAAATGGTAAGTGAAAGACTACAAAAGCAACTAAAAAGCATTTTTAAGCATAACTAAACACAACTAAGCACAAAAGACATAAATAAGCTGAAAATAAGCCACAATAAGCATTGCTACAGTAATTTTTTTAAAAAAATTTAAAGAGAAAGCATACCTTTGATCCTTGCTCAAAACAGGATAAAGAGTACCTAAATAAGCTCTAAAACCTACCCATTAGCTTATAAATAAGCTAGACTAAGCATACCAATGAGCCATCCATTTTTGCTCATTCATCCTTTATCAAACAGTAACTTTTCTTTTTCCTTTTTTAATTTTTCTTAAACTCTTGTATAAAGGTTTAAAAACAGATTATACAAAGCTTATATTAAGAACTTATATGATTTTTAAAGAAACACAAGTTAATATAAAACTTAGAACACAATGTTAAGGATAAACTGAATTTCCATTAAAAAGAAGAATGCAAGTACAAAGTAAATTAAAAACTTTTAACTGAGCTAAAAAACACACTAAAAACTAACTGAAAACTAAAAACTTCTGGCTGGCACAATGGCTTACAACAGCTTTTATAGCAAACTAAGCTAGGGTTTTTTTTTCTCTTGTCTTCTTCCTGGTGTGTTTCTTTGTAGACACATTTGAGCTGTGTGCTTGTTGTGAGAGTGGACTCCAAAGCAATCCTAGCCCTTGATTTTGAGTAGTGCCCACTCAAATTATATCAACCATTGATCCGAGCTGAGGGATTTTGGATTGCCAGCATGGCACATCCATGTGGGGGGTGGGGTAAGTGTTGGTGATGGTTTTGGAGGGTTGTGGACAGCAAACGGGAAGGGGGGAAGTGACAGAGGTGGGGCTTGTGCTTTGGCGGGAAATTAATGGGGAAGATATACAGTAGTTCGAAATAGGTTTAAACTTTGGGGTTTTGACACAAGTAGTCCCTCATGGTTATATGATGTTTTGCAATTTTCGTCCTTGGTGTAGATAATAGTTTGGGGACTTGGCAGAAACACCCCCCAAGAGTTATATGGGGTATTGCAAGTTAAGTCCTTTTGGGTTATAACTTTGGGAAGTTGGCAGACTCGGCCCTTATGGTTAATACTTTGGGCAGTTGGCAGTTTTAGCCCTTGAAAGTATTTTCTTTATTTCCTTCTTTAAAATAAGTTAGGGACTTGGCAAGTTTGGCCCCTAAACTTATTTTTCTTCACTTTTTTGACTTCTGGATTTGTCGAGGTTGACTTTGGTTGACTTTTTCACACTTGGGCTTTGTCTTGACTCTGTCTTTTCCATTCTGTGTCCGGTTTTGTCGTTTTGGCTTCGTTTTTCATCTTTTTCTTAGATATCTGTTCCTGCACAATACCATTAGCAAAACAAGCATATTTTTGGCATAATAAGTCCGTTTTTGGTTATTTTAACTTGTTTTTAAAGGTAAAAGGTGTGTGTAATTAAACACATACCACACATTTCAAACTACCCACCTTACTTATTACCAAGCAATGCAGACGCTTCCCACAACAAGTTACCATTCGAACCAACCCTCACCTTGCAACTCCTGCAGTCATTCCAGACCTCTTGCCTTTCTAAATACGTCAAACGACACGAGCCTTCGCAAATCGGCGTCTCTCCTTGTACTAATTCCATACGAAATCCAATTCTATGACGAGGGGTAAAACCTACTAATTCCTTAGGAACACTTTAGAGGGCTCACATACTACAAAGATATCACATAATCTCAACTCATCTTCCTTGGTACTCCTACGAGACCTCGTATCCTCTTTAGTTTGTTTTCTCCATGAACCTTAAGCACTCTCCAAATTACCAAGGCATTTTAACTACCTTCTCGTGGCATACCATCTCAGCCTTATGTCTCAACAACCAATTCTCTCCTACGACTACATCAACACTCTCATAACTAAGAGGTACTAAATCAAAAGTAAAACGAGAACTCTCTAATTCCAACTTGGGATCGCGAATAATTCCATTCGCTTCGCTACCATCAATCGCACCACCCAGAAGATACGTCCTAACACCAACTCTAGCACCACGCCATGAGGAAATTTCAAACTTCACATGCACCAATTGGTATGGACCCAAAAATCACACGATTCCAAAAAGAAAAAAAACAGCCCATAAGGGCATGTTTGTAACAACAGCCTCGTAACGGGGTGTGTTTGGTTTTGCTTATTTTTATTAGCTATCTAGTCTCGCTTAGATATATATTGAAAAACGTGGGTATTTGCAACATGAATTGAAATTTATAAAAATGGGAAACGTCTTAAAAACGAATAGGTCATGCCGAAATTTCTATAAATTTCTATACTAAGTAATGTTCACTATAATTTCTATTATTTTAGAAACTCGATATCAGGACGAACTTATATAGTCTTAAGATTTTTAAATTGTAATTATACAATAACCCGACAACAAACGAAAACTATACTTTTACAAATGAGACAACTATTTTAGCTACAACCCGTCAAGAAAACGAAATACTAAATTATAAAATATTATTTTATAATTCCCGACTAGAAGATAAAGTCACAACTTTTGTAAAAGCTTTGAAAACATCGTTTACATAATTCTCAACTTTAAAACGTGCGTTTACTTTTATACAAGAACTTTTATTAATTAAATCGGTGATTTTCGAACACGTGTCAAAATATTTTGTTCAACTATTTTATCACGTTTCTTATATAATACTTGCAAGCTATTATATACCTCGATTATTTATTGATTTTTTTGTCTTTATTTTATAATTCACCATATGAATTATATACATGTTTATTTTTTTCATATGTGATATATATACGGAATATATTACATACTTTGTTATATAATTCGCCATATGAATTATATATATACCTTTCGACTTATTCTATTTGACCAACCACCCAACCATTACCACTTGAAACCTAAATCTTCTATCAATGTGTCGCGTTGATCATCATTCTACTAGTAGGATATAACTGTTAGGATAAACGGCAGTTTCTTAGTCGAGCCATTTCGCTTTCCGCTGTGTTGTGCATAATATGTGCACTTCTGCCAATCGTTCTTCATCATCGAGGTGAGTTTATAGCCCCTCTTTCACTTGTTTTAGATTTACTTTACAAATCTCATGGGAGAATACATGCTCATTACAACTTGTTTACATATTCATTTACAATCTCTTTTACATACTTGATTGCATACTTGATTTCGTAACTTGGTTACACGCTCGTTTACATAAACATTGACAAAACTGTTTACATACTCATTGCAAACTCGTTACAAGCTTTGTTATACACTTATTTGCATATCTCACGGTGTGATACAATACTTGTTTTTACTTATGGACGCATCAACTTTACTTTTACTCGAATGATTACGGATTAGCTTAGGTTGCATGAACTGTAAATCACTTGGAGGGTGAGCTTGAAAGTTATAAAATAGATCTATTTGGGATTGACAATCCCCGTTCGGGTGACTAGCTATCACCGGTAACGAACGTTATACCATGTCGGAACACAACTAGATTGGTATCTACAAGGCCAACAACTACATACATACGAACAATTATTGTGCCTTGAATAAAGTGGCATACATATAAGTCTACGCAATAGTTTCATAAACTTAGGGATGCAATTGTAATCACACATGCTGACAATTGTATTAGATACAATGGTCATGCACAATTTACAAGAGCTTTGGTACAACTATACTTAACTTTTTTTTATTATTGTATGGGATATAATAGTCATACACAAAATTTTGGAAATTTTGTGGTCCACACTACTTTGTTGAACATTACTGATTACTAAACATTTTTCATTATTCTGTGGTGAAGCAGTAGACACTATACTCTTTCGGTTATACATTTACACTTACATTTTTGGCGACTATTATAAGGATTGAAATGGTCATTGCAACATTAAAATCTGGGATTATACAACATTATACATAAGATTAAGTTTGGAGGGGGGTATGGTGGGACCGTGGGGGGGTTTCACGGCGGGGGGGCGGGGGGCGGGGGTGTGGTTAGGGGGGGGGGGGTGGTTGACCCTTTTAAGCATGTTTTCTTAGGTGAATTAGATCTTGCTTACTTTATGTGATTTGGACACTAAAGAGACAAGATTTCATTCATGAGACACATCTACTTCTACATATAGATTCATTAGAATTTTTTTTTTTGTTAGATTATTGGTTATTCCAAAGAAATGATCAATCTCAGTTTGTAACGCTTATGTCATACTTTTCAGAGTAGCAATTTAAGAGGGAGCAAATGTTATATCAATTTCCAAGAAAATCAACGAGATTACTTTCAAACGACAACTTAGAGGTCGTTCTCAATTGGAAATCTTGTGATGTTGTATTAAAAGAAATCCCCCTGACATACTTCCTGCGACACATTTTTGTGGGTGTACAGCGAGAGGAGAGCGACAGAGGCCCAGTGAGAGTATAGGGGAAGACAGGTATGTGGGCAGAGGACTTACCTGGGGGGAGGACTATGTGTTGTATTATGAAGTAACGCCCCCGGACATATTCCCGCTGCGACAAATTTTTAAGGGTGTTACAGATTGGTATCAGAGCACTGGTTATTGAGAGCTAGGTTGCATATGTTGCCTAGACTATAACCGTTTTCACAAACATTGCATTACATCAAACATTTTCAAAGTGCATACACACTACTTGCTTACTTGCTTACATTACTTGTTACATTAAGTGCTTACATGACATACATATGTATAGTATATATGCTTGCATCCCTTTTATGTATATCGTACGTTTATTTATATAAGAGTTATTTATATAAATACCATAACATTTCTTAAGACATTGTGAGTTGCACATTGGTCTCATTTTATTTTTTAGACATTATGAGTTGCACAATGGTCTCATTGTACTTTTTAGACATTGTGAGTTGCACAATGGTCTCATTTTACTTTTTAAACATTGTGAGTTGCAAAATGGTCTCACTTCGTCCTCAAACATTGTAATATAAACAATGGTCTCTAAAAATATTTTTTTCAAGACTTTATACAATATCGTATTACACAAAAACAGTCATAATTTTGTTTACATGGAATTATGTATGAATCTAAGTATTACAAGTCTTGTATGGGCGGGACTTGTAATATAAGGATTGATATGATAATTGCTATGTTAACAAAACCCGTCACAGTTCTGTTACATGCAATTATGCATGAATCTAAGTATTACAAGTCTTGTATGGGCGAGACTTGTAATAGGAGGATTGATATGATAATTGCTATGTTGACTCGTTCATAAGGACCTTTATCGTATTTACTCTAACCGAGTTCTCATCAACTATTTTGAACACTATGTCGATCTCCCCTGATTGTTTTACTCCCCGTCTCCGAAGACGAGTTTTAAACACTCGTCCCATACTCATTAGAGTCATGCATCGTCATGTCATCCACCACCTTGAAGGTTATGTGAGTACGCGTATTGCATCGGAAATTATTAAGTAGGATGATTTATAATCTCTTTATTTGAAAGGATTGGGACGTCTCTTCATTTAAATAAATAAATTGTAAATCACCGAACCATAAGTTTATCAATTCATTATTTACATAAATTAAGACGCTTCTTTATGCAAATAATGAATTATAAATGAGTGGGCTTAATGGTATCCAATATGACACGATTATGAACTCAACCCTGATAATCACCGAAATCCGTTAAAAAGATCTAAAAGCACAATCGTGTCTTACCACTCAGCAAAATATTAAGGCCTCACTTGGAACTACCTTATCTCATTCTTAAGTTATTACTTTTTCCGTTACAAATCCTTACAATCATGAACTATTTGTGGAGCTAACCAACTTGTGCACACTTGAGCTAATGGATTTGATTCATTCACGTACTTCCTAAGTAAGTTGAATACTTACATCCATTAGCCTCGTCCGATATTAATCATCAAACATTGCAGATATCATAAACGAGACTCTGCCCTTAAACATTTATAATGCGTTTATATCAATCATGAAACTTGTATCGATATGTTCCTGCAATACCTATTCTAAGCATCGATCATAGGCGTGGTGGTTGTGGTGGTTCTCTTGAATGGCATTCTGAATTTAAATCACAATAATACAATACATGAGAGATTTCAAACAATCACAATTGCGACATGGCACATGCACAATAAATAAAATGAGATCACAACACAAGGGAGATATATAACAGCATTGAGGACGACATGACACAATACATGCACTTCATATATATTATTTTGAAAACATACATGATAGTTGATACATAAATGAAAAATACAAAGTCCTACAGTCGTGCTAGCTGGGAATAACTCATAATACTTAGCAGGCTAACAAGATAGCTATGGATTAAATATCCTGCTCAAACCTAGCCAAAATCTATGTATATTGAGAAGTGTCGAAACATCGAATTTTACTGAATAAAGTTATTAGCGTCTTGTTTAGAACTGGTTTATTAAATCTTAAATCTTTTCTTGGTCACACAATCGGTTAACACAAATTAAATCTGGGGACGAGATTTCTTTAAGGGGTAGGTACTGTAACAACCGGCATTTTTCAGAACTTTAAATAACTATTTTACTCTTTGACTTTTCGGGTCCGACTTGACTTTTTGTCTTTTGACTTTTAATTGTCACATAAAAATGATTACCGTGTAACCGGTAATTTTTTGGAACATCGTTAAATAATAAATCATAATTATTATTATATATATCTCATTTACAATTTTTTTTTTCAAACTTACTTGACTTGAAAAACGAGAAAATGTATGATATTCCTAAGTTTGACTTATCAAAAACTACCCGTCAAAATGCGTTATTAATTATACGGTATACTAGCGTTTGACATAAAACAACATTCCGAAACCAAGCAGAAAGTGACTAAAATATCCTCACAAAATTTTGAACACCGCACACAACGCTTACCGACCTATAAATAATTAAATTATATTTAATTATCACTTCTATTAAATAAAAATATTTAATAAATTAATTAACATGTTATTCAAAAGCGTTTATTTAAACGCGGATGTTCAAGTTAAAGTTTTATTTTCTGACAAAGCTTACCCGATGACTACACAATAAATAACAAACATTTTATATAACTTTATAAAACATTTCTGAAATAATAGTCATGTAAATACTTATTTTGTAGGAAAAATCATTTGGAACGCAATGGCGCAAGTTTCGTGTTTTGAATCATCCGTTAAGTGGCTTAAACGAGTCTCGAACCATTATTTAACAAAATTTACACTTTTGGTCCCTGTTGAAATATTTACACCATTAACCTTCATCCTTTTGGCACTTGCCACTTTGTTTTATAACTTTTTGAGTATATAATGAAATGTATTAGGGTTTCACCTAATTACACATACTCTCTTGTTTTTCCGGCGCCGTCACCACCACTCCGGCCAGATTCCGGCCACTGCACCAGCCGGCCACCATCCTCGGCCTCCCCCTCCTGCCGTTGACGCACACCCCACGACACCACCACTGCCGCTACACGTCACCATCACCCTCGCCACCAACTTCGCCGCCACCACAGCCGGCACATCTCCTCCAGCCTCCACCCCTCCACCAACTGGCGGCCACTGAAACACCCTCCAGAGCCGCGGCCACACCACCCCGTCATCGCATTGTCACCACCACCGAACAGCCGCCACCCCCACCACGTCACATCCGTCACCACCACCACCACCGGATCCATCACCACTGGATCCACCTCCATCGCTCAGCCACCATCAAAGGTGCGTTCGGTTTTTCAAGCACCAAGGGTGCGTTTCGTTTTCCCACCCCGAAAGGGTGCGTTTGGCAGCTACCACATCACAAGGGTGTGTTTGTTTATGTGGTTAACACCACATACGGTGCGTTTGGTTTATCAGAAACGCAGCAAGGGTGTGTTTGTTTATGTGGTTAACACCACATACGGTGCGTTTGGTTTATCACTCCGGCCAGATTCTGGCCACTACACCAGTCGGCCACCATCCTCGGCCTCCCCTTCCTGCCGCTGACGCACACCCCACCACACCACTACTGCCGCTACACGCCACCATCACCCTCCCCACCACCTTCGCCGCTACCACAGCCGGCATATCTCCTCCAGCCGCCACCTCTCTACCAACTGGTGGCCACCAAAACACCCTCTACAGTCGCGGCCACACCACCCCATCATCACATCGTCACCACCACTGAACAGCTGCCACCCCCACCATGACACAGCCATCACCACCACCACCACCGGATCCATCACCACCGAATCCACCTCCATCGCTCAGCCACCACCAAGGGTGCATTCAGTTTTTCAAGCGCCAAGGGTGCATTTCATTTTCCACACCGAAAGGGTGCGTTTGGCAGCCACCACACCATAAGGGTGTGTTTGTTTATGTTGTTAACACCACATACGGTTCGTTTGGTTTATCAGAAACGCAGCAAGGGAGTGTTTGGATATGGGTTTAACAGCAGTAGGGGTGTTTGGGTCTGGGTTTAACAGCAGTATGGGTGTTTGGATCCAGGTTTAGCAGCCCGTAATGGGTGTTTGGTTTTGCTGTTAACAGCCCATAAGGGCGTGTTTGGTATAGCAGCCCCGTAACAGGGTGTGTTTGGTTTTGCTTATTTTTATTAGCTATTTAGTCTCGCTTAGATATATATTGAAAAACGTGGGTATTTGCAACATGAATTGAAATTTATAATAATGGGAAAGGTCTTATAAACGAATAGGTCATGCCGAAATTTCTATACTTAGTAATGTTCACTATAATTTCTACTATTTTAGAAACCCGATAAAAGGACGAACTTATATAATCTTAAGATTTTTAAATTGTAATTATACAATAACCCGACAACAAACAAAAACTATACTTTTACAAATGAGACAACTATTTTAGCTACAACCCGTCAAGAAAATGAAATACTAAATTATAAAATATTATTTTATAATTCCCGACTAGAAGATAAAGTCATAACTTTTGTAAAAGCATTGAAAACATCATTTACATAATTCTCAACTTTAAACGTGCGTTTACTTTTATACAAGAACTTTTATTAATTAAATCGGTGATTTTCGGACAC
>BQNB010068260.1:0-30813 GCA_026074375.1 Tanacetum coccineum
TTGGACAGGCATGGTGACCAAACCTTAAAAAGAAACAACAGACGACAAAACCCTAAAAAAAAGGATTGAAGGGAGATCAAGGTAAAAACGGATTGAAAAGAAAAACAGATCAGGGTTTCAATGACAATGAGATTAAACGGAAATGGAAACGGAGTCTAATTGATTTAAAGAGGAGAATAACAAATCTAAATTACAAAAACCCAAGATGAGAAACCCGCCTAACACGCTCGATATGAGATTAATCAATCAATGATTAATCCTAATTTCAGGGGTTATAACAGGATTCAAACAAAAGGGAAGAAGGAATTTAGATTGTTAATTTGTGTATTGATGGTAGTTTTGTCCAACATATAATTAAGGAGTTACTTACTTTGACCGAGGATGATGAGTATGTTATGATTAAAGCTTTTTTTCATCGCATATGGATCATCTTGATCCGAAAATCACTCTTGTAATTGCTGCGTGAAGATGTTGAATTAAACCCAATCTCCTTTTACAGTTTGTTGTGAATCTCTCGATGAATTATAAAGAGACTTCGTGCTGATAACGTATTGTGAAACAATAAAGTAAAGAACAATAAACAATAACAAGAAGATAAAGAGAATGGAGAATTGTATTATTCATCTCACAATGAAGGTATGTATATATAGATACAAGATGGAGTATTCCACAAGATACAATTCTAATAAGATAACTACCAATATTAAATGATATCCACATCCATTCCATATTTATCCATAACAAGATTCTTCTTTTTCCTCTTCTCTTCCTCTTTGTTCTTTACCTGAAAAAAAACACTACAACATAAACCATTTTAACTCAAAAACAATTCCCCAAACCTGCATAATCCTTTTTTGTGTAAAACGAATTAAAAAAAGAAAAAAAGCGTGTAAAACTAGGTCGTTACCATGACCAACATGTGCAAATTCATCTTCCGCGACCGAAATCGATGACCGAGCCACAGTAAGAGCGACCGACTGACGATCGAGACGACCGAGTCGGTCGACCCTCTTATTGTGGGCAGCCTAACGCTACCCACAGTAAGGGCACCTGACGACCTACATTTTTCTTGCCAAGTCAGCTTTTTCTCTCTGACGACTTACAAGCGACCTTTTAGCCACAGTAAAGCGACCAACATTTTAAAAAAAAATTAACAACAAAGTTAAAATTCATTAATAATAAAAACAATACATAATAATTCAAATAAAAGTAAAACATTACAATAAAACTGCAAATAAAAATGACTTATTAGTGTTGATTCGATCGATGCCAAATGTGTTCCACTAAATCGGCTTTTAGGCTTAGATGAGCAGTTTTATTGTGTAGCTCTCGGATAACTTGTACCGTTTCTTCATGCGTTTTTACGGGATCATCATCACGATGTTGCTACTCTGGATAAAATTTGGGACACATCTTCTGCTTTTGGTCTTTTATAATCATATTATGTAATATGACGCGTGTGTATATTATATCCGTTATTTTACTTAGCGTCATCCCTCGAGCCGATTGTTTAATTATCTTCCACTTCATCTTTAAAACACCAAAAACTCGTTTCACATCTTTCCGTGCTGCTTCGTGCGCGGTCTTATACATTATTCGTTTGTGATCATTCGACCCCGGATTTTTAATGGACTTTATAAGAACGGACCATTCCGGATATATCTCGTCAGTAAGATAATATCCCCTCTTATAAGCCACGTCGTTAGCCACAAATGGAACACTCGGTGCTTTCCCTGTTTTGTGATCATTGAAAATAGGGGATTGCCATAAAACGTTCATGTCGTTGTTCATCTCAGAGACACCAAAGAACGCATGCCAGATCCATAAGTCTTGGGATGCAATCGTTCCAATAAAATGAAAAGATCTGATCCATGATCACCCCTACAAAATTGAGCTTTAAATGCATGTGGGCAATTCTCCCACGGCCAATTCGTACAATCAATGCTTCCTATCATCCCAGGAAACCCATGCTTTTGTTCGTGATGAGCATAGAGTTTTTCCACATCAGTATATGTCGCCTGCCGCAAATACTCACGTCCATATAACTCCATTACAGCATTACAGAAATGTACGAGATTGTCACGGGCAGTTGTCGCACCCATTTGCAGACATTCGTCAAGAGCATCAGGAACGGTGTCGTACGTCATTTGACGAATTGCGGAAGTACGCTTCACCAATGCGAAAATATCAATTCTTCCCGAACAATCAGGACGTACTTGAAAATAAGGGTAATGATCGTGTGAATAGCCGTCGGCTCATTCGAAACCGCGTACGAAATGTTGCTTCGTCATATTGTGGATGTTCAGAAAAGTAAGCCGCCACTAAACGATCATGAGCACCGTAACGATCTTTTGCTACTTGGTTTCGTATCCTTTTTGGTTTAGAGGCTTCAGTTGCCGCACTACATGCCTCTGTAAAAAAAGCAAGCTCACTATTAACTTCATCTTCATCGTCTGAAGATGAACCAAAAAATAGTTCGTAAGACATTTTGTAGATGATATGTGTAAAGGTATATAGAGAGAATGTGTTTGAAAGAATGTATAAAAATGAAGAAGTAATATGGTATTTATACGATAAAAAGTTTATAATTTTGAAAATAAAAATGTTTTTTTATTTAAATAGCCAAAGGGCTATTTTTTGTGTCTCATTGTGTTAGTCGTGACCCGGACTACCATGTGCATTTCACCCTTCGACGACCGACTACGACCACGACCAAATACCTACAATAAGGTCGACCGACTCCCGACCTAGACGACCGAGTCGTTCGTTGGCCTTATTGGAGGCAGCCTAAAGGACGTTGGGACATAAACCGAAGCTGTAGCTTTCAGGTTCTCTTGCATATTTATCACCACTAAGCTATCTAGAGACACTTTTGTGTTATTATCAAAGATAACGATATATACTTTCTTTGTTTTAAAATTATTGTTTTCAGACAAAACATAAACATTTTAAAAAAAGTGAAACCGTTATATTTTTCAACCAATCAAATATCATCATCACTTACTAAACTTTTTTTTAATAAGTTGAGACAAGAATAAAAAAAACTATTTTTTTTAGACATTTCAAAATGAAAATGAAAATAGAGACTAAAAATTGAGGATTCATCAAATATTTATTTTCTAAATTGTGTGTTAGTGGTTAAGCATTGCACACGTCCTAAAAATTTATTAAAATTAGCTTGTCTTAGAGCATCTTCAATGCAAGCTTTTTAAAAGACTTTTTACTATTTGAAAAAGTCTTTTAAGTGGTTTTTTGCATTGCATTAAAGACTTGGTGAAAAGCTTTTTTTGCTAAAGACTTGGTAGATCAAAAGCGTTTGAGGCATAAGACTTGGTGGTTTTCTTGAGTATTAATTGTTATAAAAAGCTTTTAGATAGCTTCTTTGCATTGGAGCACTTTTGCAAACATAGGTTTTTACACATTTTTTACACGTTTTTATACATAGTTTTATAAATATTTTTATACACACATTTTTATGCACGTTTTTATACACACATTTTTATACACATTTTTATGCACACATTTTTCTACATGCTTTTATCCACGATTTTATACATGCATTTTTATACACTTTTTTACAGACACATTTTTATGCACTTTTTTTAAAAAACGTGGATAAAATTGTGTGTAATAACATGTATAAAAATATGTGTATAAAAATGTGTATAAAACGTGTGTCTATATAAAAATGTGTGTATAAAATCGTGGATAAAATCATGTAGAAAAACGTGCATAAAAATATGTGTATAAAAATATGTGTGTAAAAATGTGTATAAAAATATGCGTGTAAAAATGTGTATAAAAACGTGTAAAAAATGTGTGTATAAAAAAAGTGTTCTGTACAAAATGTGTATAAAACGTGTATAAGTTTTAAAAATAAGTAGAAAATACTTTTTTTAACAAAATAATATAAAGGACTAATGATGCAATAATAAAATAACGATCGTTAGAAATGTAACCGAAAAACTTGTTAAAATACTAACTTTGCAACAAAAAAAAATCGATACCTTAAATTGAGAAGAAAAAAAAATAAGTACCTTTAATTAACATTGAAACTAAGATGGGTACCTTTGATTTGCCAAAAATTTATTAAAAGCGTAGTTAGCTTGTCTTATCATTACATAATTATGTGAGACTGTGATCAAGTTTCCAATACTATTTTGATCGATTCATAGTAACATTACTATATATATCATTTCACATGTCACGTGTCAATTTTTGAGATGCCCAAAACACTGTTCACGCTAAGCACTGTAGCAAGCTACAGTGCTTGGGCCGGCCCAATTTTTTTTTTTTTTTTTTTTTATTTTAAATTGTTGGCACAAAATAGGAGAAAAATTTTTTTACAAAAGTACCGACGCATTCAGATAAAAAAATACCCAGCGTGTTACTATTCATCGGCCCAAAAAAAATTTTATACCATGTGGTTACTGTTCATCTCGGGCCCAAAAAAAAAAAAAAGGAAAAAAAAAAACTTTATACTCCCTCTTTCTTTTGTCAAAAAATAATGAAGAAAAAAAAAATATTAAGTTTACAGAAGTTCTATCGGCCTGGGCCCAAAAATAAAATAAAAATATCCCCTTTATTGAAAAAAATAAAATTTTTTTTTTGTCATTTAATATGAGGGAAAAAAACAAACTAATATTAAACATGAGACGAAGAAATTAACCGAACAAAAAAAAATAATCCCGCTAATAACCGCTGCGAAAAAAATAACGCCCGCAGCAACGCGCGGGTAATCTTTCCTTGTTTTTCTAATAGGGAAAATTCTTAAAATAGACAGGTCGTCTAAAGTGTTTACCTTTTTAGACTTTAAAAAGTAAACTTCTCAAAATAGATCAGTTGTCTGGTCTCTTAAATCGCCTAAAAAACTTTTCACTTTTTGTGTAAGTTACTTTTCAGACATGTTTTTAAAAGACATACTTAATTTACTTTTAAGAGACTTCTTTTTTGTCATTTTCTAAAAAATTAGTCAAACATAATAGTATTTTTATAATCTAAAAATTAGACGACTTACGGCATATGTACTTTAGTCGACTTTTTAAAGTTAATTTTCTTTTGTCTTTTTAAACATTGAAAGTTGCGAAATAAGCTACTTACAACATTTTACTTTAAGAGATTTTTTTACCTTTTTTACTTTTTAATTTATAATAACCTTTAACCAAAGTCATAAAGAAAGTTATGTGGCACAGAATCCAGATGGTCCTTTGCAGGCAGAATTGATAAGCCCGGCCTTTTCGCATGTGATTGACAACGAGCTACACGATGGCATATTAACCAACACATTTTGTTTCTAAATGATCAACTGAACCGTCATTTTCATGTATAAATCAAAGAACAAATATGTGTAGTTGCGTAAAAATGGAGCAAATGTGTCGGCATTCCAGATATGCTGCAAATATACAGTAGCATTTGATTCAAAACTGAAGACGAATAAAAAGGAATAGGCCAAAAATAGTGCCTATTGCTTTTGGTGAAGATGAATATATATGAACTAAATAAAATTTAATAAAAAAGTGTTTAAAGGTTATTATTAATTAAAAGGTAAAAAGTCTTTTAAAGTAAATTGTCCTAAGTCACTTATTTCGCAACTTCCAATATTTAAAAAGACAAAAAAAGAAATTTAACTTTAAAAAGTCGACTAAAGTACATATGTCGTAAGTTTCTTAATTTTTATATTATAAAAGTACTATTATGTTTGACTAATTTTTCAGAAAAGGACAAAAAAAAAAGTCTCGTAAAAGTACATTAAGTAGGTCTCCTAAAAACATGTTTGAAAAGTAACTTACACAAAAAGTGAAAAGTTTTTTAAACGACTTAAAAGACCAGATGATTGGTCTATTTTTAGAAGTTTACTTTTTAAGGTCTAGAAAAGATGCGATCAGTCTATTTTAGAAATTTTCCCATTCTAATACTATGAAAGTATAATGGCCCGTTTGATTTGTAAATGGGTTTATGATTAGGATTTGAATTTAGATTTAAATTTGGTTTAGAATTTGAATTTGATGTATGAGAGATAAAATAATATTTAAAGATATATTTTATATTAAAATATGAATTAAAAATTATTATATTAATATTAAAGGGTATTAAAATAAAATAAAAATTAATGTTAAAAAATTTTATTGCAAATAAAAGGAAAGAGACAAAAAAAAAGAACAAACAAAAAATATTTGCTCATGAAACCCACCCTAGACAACACCTCCTTTACCACATCCCCTTATATACGGGGTTACAAATCTAACCCGATTTTTAAAAACACAACCAAACACTTGATTTTAACTTTTTAACCCAAACCCCCAAGAAAACCTAGAAACCAAACTGGCCCTAAAGTCATTGAGAATCTTTACTTTTAATTTATTAATGGGAATAGCAATTTAATATTGTCAATTCATACATAACTTTAGATATCACTTTCTCATCATATTCCCAAACTCTCAAAGCCATCAACCGTCTTCAAGTATACACATAGTATCATACAATGCAAAACCATAAAATACAAGTCGAAACAAACAATCTTGACAACATAAGTGTTCTAATAGGAATTCATAAGCTCTTAGAGAGCCACTGATCCCATTCTTCTCTTTCTGAGTCGCTCGGCTATGATGAATGCAAGCTCCAAGGATTGAGATGCGTTGAGACGTGGATCGCAGTGAGTGTGGTAACGTGAGCCAAGGTCATCAAAGGTTAAGTTGTTTGACCCACCAATGCATTCTGTCACATTTTGACCCGTCATTTCTAGATGAACTCCTCCCGGGTGGCTTCCTTCTTGGTCGTGCACATCAAAGAATGCTTTCACTTCCGCCTGTTACAATAGATTTGTCTTAGGCTTCACATACTTGACAGTTAAAAATGTAGGATGAGAGTTCATTCTTGTTTTTCTATTTAAAGTGTTCTTCTAAAAAGAGTCCGGCAATTTCTAGAGCAATTGTCGTTGTGAATGTATGACACGAATGGCCCCTACCTCTAAATGAATGCACATGGCAAACATGACATAATTGGTTTGCCGCTTGGGTCAAGAATATGTCGACATTTCTTAATGATCAAGACCCAAACTATACGACAAATAAGAGAGGTGCTCCTATAAACCACTAGATAAAGACTTGACTCAAAATTTCAAGCCTATAAGCACACCTAACCTCGTATCATTGCAAACAAGGTCCACACAATAGGTAGTAGGTAACACGTTAAAAAGGCATTTTTCATAGGGGGATAGAGACACTACATGGACCAACACGAGGGGCAATAAAAACCTTGTTTAATCCAATTTCTAAGTTACGACGCAGCTAAAGAACAGATACAAGCGATGAGATGAGTAACTTACCCTAATAGAATCGAAGGGGCGAGTTTTGAGTCCAGATGGAGCCTTAATGGTGTTTCCATGCATAGGATCGCTGACCCACGTGACAATTTGACCAGCCCTTCTTACTGCTCTAATAAGATGGGGCAATTTGACCCTCATATTCTCGGCTCCCATTCTTGTAATAATGGTAATCCTTCCTGGCTTGTTATCAGGGTTCAAGATATCAATGAGCTTCACCAACTCATTAGGGTCCATCTTGTCGCTCACCTAAAAGAGCAAAAATGTAATTTTAGCTTCATATTTGTGTTTGTTGATGTAAAGGATGTTAGAGCTAATAATGATGTAAAGTTTACCTTAATTCCGAGTGGGTTTGCAATTCCTCTAAGGAACTCAACATGTGCACCATCAAGTTGGCGGGTTCGTTCTCCGGCCCATAGGAAATGAGCAGAACAATCATAGTATAAGCTTGAAGTTGAATCCAATCTAGTGAGAGATTGCTCATAAGGCAAATGCAAGCACTCGTGTGAGGTCCAAAAATCGGTGGTGGTCATGATTGGGTGATCAGTAGTAAGCCCGATAGCTGACATGAACCCAAGTGCCTCATCAACTCGGCTAGCTAGCTCTTGATACCTATTGCACCAAAAAAATATTCAAATATATTATAAAAAAGTGACCAAATACGATAATTTAATTTTACTAAAAAGTAAGTGAAAATGACGTTTTTTGTGAGAAAAAAGAGACATTTTATCAAATGTGACAAGAGGTCGCCCATTTGTGATCAGTCAAAAAGGAGTAAATAAGTAAACATTATTTAAACCGTTTGATTAATCAATTTTATTGTAGCTAGTATGGAACTAATTATTTGACCCTAAATAAGCATCATATAATAAAAGGCAGAATCTGAAAACCCAAAAAACTATTTTTTACGACTAGTGGCTCCACAAGAAACACGACTTCAAGATTCAGATTTAAAGAGGTATATGACTATTTTACCCTTCACAAATTTTAAATCTTGCAAAATATCCGCGGGAATGAATCATTTAGTACAACGACATACCTATCACCCGCTTCACTGTGGTCGGTGAAGTCAAGATTCCATTGGGTAACCCTCTGCATAGCAGCATAACCTCCAGTAGCAAAAGCCCTCAACAGGTTAAGAGTGGCTGCTGACTGGCAGTATGCTCTGATCAATCTTTGAGGGTCGGGTGTTCTTGACTTTTCATCAAACGCATCACCGTTTATGTTATCCCCTCTGTAGCTCGGTAGCTTCACACCATTCTTCTCCTCAAAATTGTCTGATCTAGGCTTGGAAAATTGACCAGCCATTCTACCTACCTGTTTTCAGCCAAGAATCCAAAATCAATACAAGTTCAATCGCATACAAGATCTTCAATCACTTAACGTAATGATCTAAAACTTGCTATCTAAATCAATACCATCTATTTACAAAGATGTTCAACACTTCAACTAGATAGTATTAGCATGACAACTATGGTATTATCATACAAAGATGACAGTTTTAGCGTAAGATACAAATATGTACATGAATAATTCTGAACTATAAAGGAAACGCATCACAACTCTAATAACATATAAGTTGAAAATGATTAATTACACCAATATTTAACATATTTTCACCTTTTTATAGGTTGAGTTACAGGTTGTGAGTTATAGGGTGAAAAACTACGTGACAACACTTTTTGCTATAACACGGAACTCTACCTCGAGCTATAAGAATTTCTTTTCGTCATTGTATGTGAAAATATGTGGCAGATGAGATGATGACTTGACACACCAAATCATCATCAAGATACTGACCCCGCCTTATTCAGTAAATTAATTGCAAATTTATTGGCTTTTATATCATTTTTTAGAGGAATAAAATACATCATATTTTCAAAAGACAGCTTCAACCTATTTACTCCATATTCATGTTTCCCATGATCCAATAAATTGCTTACTTTATCTAAAATCATTAATTTATTACTATCAAACTGGACACCAGACTGTTTTTCATGATCTAAAATTGCTTATTTCATATGAAATCAATAAAACACCAATTAAACAAAAAGGGTCATCTTAAAATCACAAAATAAGGCATACACCATTAAAGAAAGATCTGAACTTGATGATCTTAATTGCTTATTAATCTAAAAAATCAATAAATTACATAAAAGGCATTAATTCAAAGTTTCAATCTTACTTGCTTAAGCTCACATAAAACATCATAGAAAAAATTCACCTTTATGATCAAGACTGCTTGCTTCATCTAACATCAACAAACTATAACCAAAGTGGATCTAAAACCTTAGCAATTTACCCCAAAAAAACAAAGGGTCGCCTTAAAATCACATAAAAACATATGTTCTTAAAGAATGATTTCACCTTTATGCTATAAATTGTTTGTTTTTATCCAAAATTATAAAAGTTACCATACAATTGTATCTAAAGACTTCACAAATTACCAAAAAACCAAAAGGTTTATCTCAAAATCACATAAAGATTCAACCTTTATGATCTAAATTAACATAAAGACTTAACGAAACATCAAAAAACCAAAAGGGTCATCCTAAAATCACATAAAAACATTTTATATCAAACAAAATGAATCTAAAACCTTATCAAATCACCAAGAAACCAAAAGGGTCATCATATAATCACACTAAAACACAAACTATCAACAAAAGATTTAATCTTTATGATCTATATTAACAAACTATAATAAATCTACCAAAAGGGTCATCCTAAAATCACATAAGAACATACAGTACCAAACAAAATGAATCTGAAAACTTATCAAATCACCAAAAAACCAAAAGGGTCATCCTAAAATAGTACAAAAACACAAAATATCAACAACAAAAAAAAAAGAGTTTAACCTTGATGACAGGCATCTGACCACCAAACATCAAAACAGCACCCATCTGAAGAATAACCCTAAAAGTATCCCTAATATTATTAGCATTAAACTCTTTAAAGCTCTCAGCACAATCACCCACCCTTCTAACAATGGAAAGCATTCACCAAAAGCTAGCCTCTAACTATCCTCTCTTCCCATATGCCTGGCATTCCTCCTGCAACACTCTTCTTGGAGGGAATGAATCAAGGGTTTGCAGCACTGAATCTAGCTCAGTCTGGTTAGGGTATTCAGGCAGCTGCAATGCCTTCTTTGATCTCCAGCTGTCAATGGTCCATTTTGAGGGTTTTGTGGCGGCTGTAAGCTTAGGTGTGGTGGTGGTGGCTGTGGCGGCTGTGGTGGCGGCTGGTGGTGGTTTCTTGGATGGGTCTGGTGTGTGGACTGCCATTGTTTGGTAAGCTATTTTGGTGGTGGTGGTAGGTGGTTGAAGATGGCATGTTTTGGTAAACAAGTTGGAGGAAGAAAGTGCCATTGTTTGGTAAGTATGTTTTGAAGAGTTTGGAGAAGTATTAAGAAGTGAATGAGGGTTTTATAATGGAGTGGTTTTTAGGTGGTGGGTGGGAGAAGAGGGTTTGGTAGGAAAGAGATTTGGAATAAGAATATGAGTAAATTGCGAAAATGGTCCTTTTAGTTTGGTCAAATTGCATATTTGGTCCGTCAAATTTCAAAATTGCAAAAAACGTCTTTATTTTGAAAGTTTTTTTCACTTTTGGTTCTTGGTTGAATTTTAGTCGAATTGAAATAACTAAAATACCCCTCTGCAATTTGGCCAAACCACAAGGACCATTTTTGCAATTCTCTCTTTCTATTATTATTATTATTTATTTATTATATTTTATTTATTTATTTTTTAAAAATTTTAATTTTTTAATTTTTAATTTTGTTCTAAATTTTTATTTATTTCGGTTTCAGTTTACGAGCAATAATTAAAAAAAAAATTATACGAAGCAATTTAAAATAAAATAATTATTGCTAAAAGGAAAATTAAAAGGAATTTTTATAAAAGGAAAATAATTTTTATAAAAGGAAAATTAATTTTTTTTTGTTTTAAATTGGTTCGTATAAATTTTTTTATAATTATTGCTCGTAACCGAAATAAAAAAAATTAGAAAAAAATTAACTTTTTTTTAAAATAAAAAAATTAATTTTTTTAAAAATAAATAAATAATATAATAATAATAATAATAGAAAGAGAGAATTGCAAAAATAGTCCTTGTGGTTTGGCCAAATTGCAGAGGGTATTTTAGTTATTTCAATTCGACTTAAATTCGACCAAGGACCAAAAGTGAAACCAAACCTTCAAAATAAGGACTTTTTTTGCAATTTTGAAATTCGACGGATCAAATCTGTAATTTGGCCAAACTAAAAGGGCCATTTTTGCAATTTACTCTAAGAATATTATTAATGTTAGATATTTGGGTTTTTATATTTTTATTATGGATTTGATGATTTTACCAATTTGAGATATTGTATTTTTGTTGTGTTAATGGGACAAATTAACCAACCATCTTTTCTTAATACTATTTAGAGAGAATTGCAAAAATCGTCTTTGTGGTTTGGCTAAATTGCACGGTTGGTCCGTGTGGTATTAAAATTGCAAAAATCGTTCGTGTGGGAAATTTTTGGTTCCACTTTTAGTCATTTGTCGAACTGAAATGACTAAAATACCCCTCTGTTTCTAAAATGAAGATAAGGCTAGTAGTAATGAAATCATTTCATTCGGTCGGTCTTCGACCCGACCGACGCGTCTACTTCTTACAGAAGAAGCTGACCGATGCGTCTTCCTTCAACCTTTTGATTTATTTGATTTGTTGCTGCTAACAGAACAAATAAGAAGGGTTGTGTGTGTGGGTTTTTATTTTAATTAATTTTTGTGTTGTCTCTTTACTACGAATGTTTAGTCTGCGGTTGGTATAAGAGAGAGAAAGCTGAGTTGGCGCTGATGCGACAGGGTTGATTATGTCACCTTTGCGGTTGCATTACTACTAGTCTAAGACTGAGCGTAATAAGGGTGTCGTGACTCGGTTTTGGCCAATGGAGCACACACCTTTCTAATTACTCTTACGCTCTTAGACGCGTCTTGAAGCACGAATTTGCAAGACTCGGTCGTGCAAACGATCGAGTCGTGTGAGGTTTGTTGTGTGTGTGTTTATTATATGGTCTTTGTGTGGTACGGGGATTTTCACCCGCGCGTTACGGCGGAGTGTTTATATGTGATCGTATTGCATGTAGCATAAATGTCAGTTTTTACCCGCCCGATGTCGTGGGATCATTGTGTCGATGCTAATAAGATTTGTAGTTTTTTTTTGGTAAGGGTTTTTACCATGGTATAATATTCTAAAAAAAAAAAATGTGGTTCAACGCATGAACTTTAGTTTTAACTTTCTAAAGGTCTTTCGTTACCAAGCTAACAGATACTGCGCACCGACGAAACTTGCATGCAATGTTCTACCTGAAGTAAGAGATTATTTAAACTTCCTCTTTAAATGATTAAAACCTTTTACGCCTATATATTTTTACCAACATGATATAGCTTGTACTGTAGTTTGCCACAAAGTCGCGCAAACAAAAAATACAGTTATATGCTAAGCATTTCCTCATTTAAATACTTGAAAGTGCTTCGATGCTTTTATTAAAAGTATAAACCGAACACTTTCGAAAAAGATAAATACACATTGAAGAGAGAAATAGAGAAAACCGCATCAAATTAGCTAACAATCGAAAATCCTTAATAAGTCTTTCTAGTATGTGTAATCAAAGTTTTTAAGACACTTTAAAGATTAAAAAGATAAATATGTATAGAATAACTAGCAGGGCACATGCACAATGCGGCGGCGGGTACCCGGTAACTATTTTGTGGCGAACGAATGCTTTTCATTTGAAGTCTTTCTTATTTAGCATGTCTCAAATACTTTATAAAGCAGTAGAGATATGTTTTTCAAAAGTAGAACGTCTAAATTATTAATAGTGTAGATGGTTACCCTTTTATTTTTCAAATTTTAGCATTAAATTAGTAGTTAAAAATTTAGTAAGCTTTTCTTATAAAGAATTCCATTAAAATATATCATTAAATTAGTGGTTGAAATAAGATGTTACATATATATTTGAAATGAGACTTAAATTTTCATATTTTTCATTAATTTTCTAATTTTTATTTTATAGTTTTGTTTTAGGTCTTAAAATTTTTAAGACTTCCATTTATAGGAAGTCTCGAATGCTTTATAATGTAGTATAGCTAATCTAGATCTTCGTATTCTCTCTTCTTTTATTGCCCTCTTGTCATGTAGTATAGATAATTTTAGGCAGGAAAATAAATTTTTGATAACTAAAAAGCGATGTCATTTAATGATATTTAAAGAAATGTTGTCTTGTGAGGCACTGAAAGTCGATAGAAATCCATGTTAACTAAGAATTGCACGACACGCAAGAATGTCAAGCCGCAGAGGTATAAAAATACTCAAAAAAACATACAAGGTCCTAGCTAGAGAGCTACGAGACGTTGGTTAGATCACTTGATATGTCACGCATATCCGATATTTCTACTAATAGTCGATATGAGTGACATATTTATAACGCTTAAATCGAGTATATTTTTAGGCGCGTTATCTGTGTTTTTGTATGTGTTATTGGGCTAATTAACGAGCTTTGGCTACTAATATTGCACAAAGTTGGATATATATATATATATAGCCAAGACGTAAAAAGTGATGAAAAGATCAAGAAAAGAAAGAAAAATAAGGAAATATAAGCGTATGAAGATTTCCCAACAAGAACGAGTCTCGTAGAGGAGTTATCAATGAGAAAAGTCATGGAGAGATCATTTCCGGGTATAAGGAAGAGTGTTATATTGCCTTTGGAGTCATAGAAGTCAAACTCAACCAAGGAAAAAGCACCTGGGAAGTCAAGTCAACAAAAGTTAAAAGTGCAAAAAGCTGAAAGTGAATCCAGACGGAAGTCTATTCCTTCAGGTCGTTTTGACCAAAAGTCTACGCGAAAATGAATCTAGATGAACGACCCGAGCCGCGGACTTTTCGACCAAAAGTGGTAATTTCATCCATACGTGCGACCCAAGCATCCAGACGCGCGTCTAAACGCGTAACTGAAACAATAACTTCATTTATAAGCAATTTGATGGTGTGTAATGATAGGAGGCCAAATCATTTCCCTCTCGTAACTCTTTTAGGTCGTTTTTCCCTATTCTCCAAGTATTCTTAAGCCTCTTTAACAACCCATGCCTAAAAACCTAAGTTTGATTCTAGTGACAAAATCCCCAAGGCTTAACCTTACAACCTAAGGTTTGAACCACCCTTTTTCTCTCCCCAAAAAGCTAAGGAACCGCTGCAACTTTCCCAGGAATGTTAGGAACGATTTTGGGAAGTTGTTATTCGCTCTTGATCGTGTGGTATCAGGAATTCGATTGATTGGAGGCGTGGATTGCTACAAATCCAAAGTTCTTGTTTTATTTATAATCAAAGCTTAGGTATATCCTTGTTATGATTATTATGTTGAATTCTTGTTATTTAAGAATATTTGATGTTTATGTTTTGTGTCGGAAAACGATTATGATTATGGAGTAGTTGGTTAAATACTTGTGTGTAATGATGTAATCTTGATTATGAGTTTTTAATGATCAATCTATGCATGAAATTATCATTCACCTTCTGAGTTTGTTTGAATGGAAATTTGTTCATATAACATGTTAATAAATTTTAAACCAGATCTAAAGGTCGAAAGGATTTCCCGTTGAGTTTTTATTCCAAAAAGTTAGTGTATGAATGAGTATGGTTTTTGATAATTGACATCTAATCAACCATTTAAACAGTTAAACAAATATTTGATTCAAAACACGGAGTATAGGTCCGAAAGGGAAACTAGTGGGAAATTATAAATTTGATAAATCATATTTCTCTAGCAAATCGCTAGTAAATGTTAAGTCTTGTTGGTGTACATTTTGAGTCGAAAGGGTTTTTCATAAACCGAACTAATTATTAAAATGGGATTTTTCATGAAAAACAATAATGGATTGAAGCTCGTTTCTTTTAAATAGATTTGTGCATCATTTCATTGTTTTTAACCAAACTACTACAATAACACTTTATTGATTAGAATACGAATTACCACACATGTATTGTTTTACTTTTATTTGTATCTCGCCTTTATATACGAAATTATATGGTAATTTGGATTGTGATCACCCTTTTAACTTGTCCGCTATTTAATACACTTTTCACCCAAAATACTTAGGGCGGGGGGTTCGAATTGAGCACCTTTGCTAAAAAAGGACGAGTATACTTGCTAGTATTGCGTTTTGAGCTCTATTAAGTATATCATGTTTATAAATTTTATTAACTTGCACCATAACGTGCGCTATCATGTTTTTGGCGCTCGCTTGCGGGGAATTTGTGCTTATTTTTGTGTTAAAAGTGTTTTAAACAGTTAAGCGGTTTGTGTTCTTGTAAAAAATTCCGAAGCGAAATTAGTAAAAAAATATTGTGTGTGCAGGAAACCTAGTTGATTGTACCATCCCTTGTGCAGAACAACCAGATGATCGGCCCAAGCCCGTAGCCAATCGTCTAGTTGTTTTGTCGTAGCCCAATTCAATTTGGACGATCAGTTGGAAGCCGAGGCCGATCGTTTGGATGCTTCTATAAAAACAAATTTTAGTTGTTTCGTGAATCGTTGTTTGTTTTGCTTATTTCCATTAGCTTATTTATGCTTATTTAAGAATGTTTGCATAGCTTTAATCATAGTTTATGTGTAGAATCATTGTGTTTGAGTTTTTCGTATGTGTTTGGCTTAAAATTGCATTCCTGTATGTTTGGATTTGTTTGCCATGCTTATTGTGTTAGTTCTAGTGCTTTTATCATTTATGTGATTCAGTTTATAAATGTTTTTTTTCGTGTTCCTAGCTTGTTGCCTTGTTTGTTTCATGTTTATGCGTATTTGGTGGTATAAGTATTTATAGTTTAAAAATCATTTTTGGTCACTTAAGTTTTAGTAATTTTAATAAAAAGTCATTATTTATCTTCCTAGAAAAAAGTGTTTTCGAAAAAAAAAATTACAAAATTTTAGCTACGGCCGGACAGCCAAAGCCCATAGCTGGACGGTTGGGCTCATTTGGCCTGTTTTGCCAGCTGAGGCCGAACGGCCAAGAGACCAGGTCAAACGGCTGGATGCTCCTGGTCTTGATTTTTTTTGTTTTTCGTATGTGGTCCGTGTTAAGTCGTGATTAGTTTCTGGGTTTTTCATAGTCTTTATTTATCTTAGTTACAATGTTTTTAAGTGTTATTTCTTTTATTACTAACCTTAACGATAATAATTTGGATGTTGCTATTGTTTATGTTTTTAGTTTAATTTGATTGCTTGTCATGGATACATTAAACTAAGTTTCGGAGTACCTAAATGAGTTGGAAAACATGTTGGATGATGGGGACTCTACAATGAAAATGGAGGAATTGATCGAAGTAGGAAAGGCGGAGTTAGAGAAAGTTGATGCTATAGATACTTTGGTAACCAAGGAAGTGGTGACGGAGAAAATGAAACGTGAAGTTGTTGTGTTCACTAAGGCTCCTCATAGGGAGTATTGTGAGCAGTTTATGAGGATTTCCAATCCTTGTGGTGTGGAAGGTAATAGAGCATGGGATGCGAAGCTCAATTAGTCAATTTGGCCCATTGTGATAATTACATGACGGAAGAGATGTTGAGCAAACTTGGGTTCACAAGGCTTGATTATAGAGACTACGGAAGGAAGATGGTTAGGGATGTTAGAGTTGAAATTCATTGTTTTGATTTCCATGTGGATTTTGTTGTTTTAGAATATGGTGATGAAAGGGAACCATCGGTTATGTTCGGGAGAAACTTTCTTGTTTCTACTAAAATCCAAGTTGAATTTGGACTTGGAGAGATGCGAATTGACACGATGCTTAAAGAAGATAAGGATGTGGATTCTTTGTTGGCGACTTTAGTTGAAGACATGGTGGAATTAGGGGAGATGAGTAGCGAGGTTGTTAAAATAGGTAAAGCTAGCCGAATCAAAAATTACAATGTTAACAAGCTCACACCACCCACCCCACCCAAAATAGAAGAGGTATCACCACCATCATCATCCACCCCACAATCTTTTTTTCACCATCTCCTACCAAAGCAAAAAGAAAAGATTTTGGAAGCCTTAGATAGGAAGTACAAAGAGTTAGAAGAAGAGAAGCCAATTCTTGAGGTGTTGGACAACTACATGGTGTATAGGAAGAAGTTAGATGAAGTTATAATGGGGAGAGAAGGCTCAAGAACAAGGATTTCAGGGAAGAAGAAAAAGAAATGATTGTTGAGAACGGTTTGTCCAAGAAGTTAGGTGATCCAGGGAATTTTATCCTACCCATTCGTGTGAACGGTACCAACCAATTAAGTACGTTAGCCGATACGAGGGATAGTGTAAGTGTTATGCCATACTCACTTTACAAAAATCTTGGTTTGTGCAACCCACGACCATACCACTCTAATTTAACTATGGTCGATAATACTCAAGCAAAAGAGATGGGGGAGGTAAGGAATGTGCCTATCCAAATTGGCTACCAAGCTTATTTAGCCGATTTCTTAGTCCTTGATATACCGGTTGATCGTGAGTTACCACTCTTGCTTGGACGTCCATTTTTTAGGACGTGTGGTGCATTAATTGATATAAACCCAAAATTAAACCGACTTGTCGAGAAGGAAAAATACCAATTTTGGTGCAAAACGGCTAAAGCCTTGGGTCATTCGTCTAGATGGTTTTGATATAAACCCAAAAATTCAAAAACACACACAAACCTAAAAAGACACCTTCGTATGACTTTGGGTCAAACTTAGTGAGGTAGTCTTTGGTGTTTAAAATGAAGCACTTGCTTCCAAACACTCTAAAATAATCAAGAGTAGGTTTCCTACCTCTCAAGAGTTCATAAGGTGTTTTTCCTAAGATGACTCTAATTAGGATTCGGTTGAGGATGTATGTTGAAGTATCTACGGCGTTACACCAAAACTTTTGTGGTAACGATTGTTCATTCAACATGGTTCTACTCATTTCTTGTAGTGTCCTATTTTTCCTTTCTACCACGCCATTTGATTGTGGAGTGCGTGGAGCCGAGAAGTTATGTGTAATACCGTTGGCATTACAAAACTCTTCAATTTGCACTTCATTATCAAATTCCCTACCATGGTCCGTCCTAATTGACACTATTGAACATCCTAATTGATTTTGTATTTTCTTACTAAAGATTTCAAATTGCTCGAAAACCTCAGTTTTATTCTTAAGAAATCTTGTCCAAGTATACCTAGAGCAGTCATCTACTATGACTAAGGTGTAGAGGGTTCCTCCGTAACTCCGTACGGCGGATGGACCGAAGAGATCCATATGGAGAAGTTCTAGGCATCTAGTCATTGAGACTATATTCTTAGCTTTGTGACTAGCGTGAGCTTGTTTTCCAATTTTGCAAGCATAACAGAAATGTTGATCAAACTTAAGCTTAGGTAATTTTCTAACTAATTCCTTAGATGCTAACAATTGAATGAGTCTCATATTGGCGTGCCCTAATCTCCTATGCCACAGCGTGGAGTTTTCATCAATCGTTGCAAGACAGATTTTGTCTTTCGGCTTATTTCCTAGTTTCATCACATATAAGCCTTTCTTCCTAGTACCTCTACCTATAACCTTACCGTCCTCGGTGATTTCACTATCATGTTTAGAGAAAGTTACCCTACATTTATTATCATATATTTGTCCTACACTTAGCTAGTTAAATCTTATGTTATCTACATGTTCTACATTATCTATATTTAGCGAGTCAGTAGAAATCGTACCTTTGCTAATGATGTTACCGCAAAGATTACTACCAAAAATGACGTTACCTCCATTGTATGCCTTGTAGGTTGAGAAGAGTTTTTGGTTACCCGTCATGTGTTTAGAGCATCCACTATCTTTTATCCACTCATTGGGTTCCAAGTCGACTCCAAGGCATATCTATTTATATAAGACAACAACTCAAACATTTAGTCCCTAATATCTCATGGGTCCAAAGTTGTTAGTGCTAAACATCCCTTGCATTTGATGCATTTGATTGGGATGTGGAAATGGAGGATACATTTCCCATGGCATGTAACTTTGAGGTTGGAAGTTGTTCCAAGTTACGGGAAAACCATAAGGTTGGTTTTGTCGCCCAACATTCCTTTTTGGTTGTGGTGTCTTAGAACAAGGATAATGATTATTGACATTTTTCTAGGTGGTGGAGTTTTTGATCTAAAATTTGGTTTATAAAATCCAACTCCGGGTTTTAACGATGGTTTATAAAATTGTTTAACCTCATTATCACTAGCAATGGGAATTTTAACATTGTTTACCATTATGTGTTTTGGTCTAGGACCCAAAATGAATATTTGAAAAGAAACGGATTTTCAGATTCTGGTGAACAAACAGGCAGTCCCCTAATTGCTTTGGGGGTCGTAAGAGCTTTATGGGGGCTGCCCTCAGTATTTGGGGGGCCACCATCAGAAGGTGTTTCTTTCTGAAATTTCACAAATTTGATTTTCTTAGACTTACTAGTTAATGCTTCAAATGAGTTAAACCCTAAACCCAAGTTATCTTCGGAGGTTTTTGATTGGTTAACATTTCATTTAAGCAATGCGTACTCTTTTCAAATTTAGTTAGCTTAAGATCTTCCTCTTTAAGTTTTTCGTTGTCAATTTTAAGTGATTAACAATTTGTACATTCGAGATCAACTCCCTTGTTTTCTCGAGTGCATACAATTATAATTTTAATTCACTAAGCTCAATTTCTAAACTATTTCTAATAGCTTTTAGTTGTTTATTATTTGTGATTATTGTGGAAAACTAGAAGGGGGGTTGAATAGTTTACCGCTTTTTAATTTAAGGTTTTAAAGTGTTTGTAAAAAATTCTAGATTCGACTTTATGTGAATTCAACACTCGCACAATATGAACAATATACTTATCTAAACAATTAATAGGATAGTATGAGAAAATAATGTAAGACTAGAGATAAGAGTAAGAACAATCAAACCACAACGCGAGGATTTATAGTGGTTCGGCAACGAAGCACCTCTTCGCCCTACTCCACTCCTCGAGCACCTAACTCGAGAGTTTTCTTCACTATGTCAACAAGCTCCCTTATAGCGGAGAAAACCTTACACAACTTTCACTTATCTTGATTTCTGACACTAAGCTAGATGTCGAGTTTTAATCTTAGCTAGAACCAATCTACCACAACTTTACAACTTCACTACACAACTTTGCTTCACGACTTGACCACGACTACACACCTTAGTTTTCTTCACACCACTACTTCACCAAGCCACTACTATAATCACACCTAACTAACACTACTAGGAAAGATCACCAAGATCCAACTATACTTACAACAATCACTAAGATCTAACAACTACACAACTTTACAAGATTTACAAATGATTTACAAGTTATGATATGGATGCAATAAGATTGCAACAACACACAAAGGTGTAATACTTCTTCACTTGATGATGGAAGTATTCTTCTCTTGCACTTGAGGAATTGAGCTTGGATCACTTGGAAACAAAGCTTTATGATTAGATGATCAAAGGATTTTAATGAGATGTGTGGGCTGTTTTAGAACAGAAAGAATGAGTGCAAAAGGTGAGAAAATAGTGGGGAAAAGTCCAGTATTTATAGGACAAACTGGAGGAGCGTCTACCTATGGGCGGTCCCCTTAAATAGGTGGGCGGTCCCCTTAAAATTAAGGGGGCCGCCCGTGTATTTAAGGGGGCCGCCCTAGACTAGGGGCTCCCCAGTTTGTCTTTTGTGTAGGGGGAATTTTCTGGAACTTTTCTAGCCGTTTTAGGTCCGAAAATTTGAATTTCAAAATGTTTATTTTGAATAAAACATTTCTTTTAATTGTAGAAAATGTTTTGTAATGTTTATAAAAATGTTTACAACATTTTATAAAAGTGTGAGGTTGAATAAAAATTTCCTTTGATCATAAAATGCATTAAGCATTTATTTATTCATACCTTTAAGTGATATAATTTTCGAAATAAAAATTTACTACTAATTACTTGTTTACGTTTAATTTTACATTGAACATTTTTATATTTTGTGATTATCAAAACGTAAAGATGTGAAAAATATTAATAATGTTTTTAGGCATTATTTTTATCAACAATCTCCCCCTTTTTGATGATTACAAAATTTAAACTCATTAAATGTAAATTTATTTTTAAACAAGTATTTAGTGAGTTTTATGTCATTTCTCCCCCTTTTTGTAGAATCAAAAAGGCATCGTCGAGAATTGCTAGTAAAATCGACGGAATAAATGCTCCCCCTTGATGTGTGCTCCCCCTCGTTCGAGGGCACCAAGGAATCGAGCTATGGTTTCTTGGCTACAAAAACGAGTTAGAACAATATAAATATTTCTAACATGTAGCAAGAAGAAAAAATATGGCATAATAATAATGCAACCAACAATAATCATCCATTAAAAATAAAATAGTGTGTGAACCACACTCATGCATACATAAGGAAAATGCTAACATACATGAAATTTTTAAACTACAATAAGTCCTATAACTAGTAAAGCTCCATAAGACTTGCTTGCAAAATGGTGGATGAACAATTATTTGAGAAACTAAACATAAAGTATGTTTAGTTTGGGGAAGATGTTGGAGATGGTAGGATGATGGTTGTTGGTGGTTGTGAGAGCATATGCTCAATATATTAGGATCCCGATCCTGACAATCTTGCTAAAAACTATTGAGTTACCAAGATTGACTAAGGTTGTTGTATTTGTTTAAGATTAAATGTTTCCTTTATATTTATAATATTGGGATATTCGCCTATTTTTTTAGATTATGGTGATTTTATATATTTATTTGTTCGAACTGCTAGTATATCGTTATAGTTTCAAAAGTTTTTCCGAGCCTTTTTAACTTAATTTATTTCGGCACCCTTTAACTTAAAATCTTGGCTCCACCCTAAGCGGTAGGCTCATTCATCACTGATGACGTTTGGCTTTCGCCTTGATAGAAAAATCTATTTTAAAGTCTGTAGACATCGTTAAATAGTCCATTTAGGCAAGACGGATCCCATGTAAGGAAAATAAATCTCGAGCATAGTAAATCCTATGCAAAGGAAGATCAAAGTTGCCCCTTGTAATGAGCGGATACAAGCAGACATAGTGTGGCGAACATTATGCCCACACCTAAACATTGTACAAACATCATGTGGTCACGTACACGAAAGGATATATAGTCATGCGTCATTCTTGTCTTTACAATTGGATGAACATCACGTGCTACGTTGGAGATCATTGATCATCAAACTCATATTAGGTTTATAAATGGGATTTTTATTGTTTAGTTAGGTTTAAATGTTGCATGAAGTGTTGGTGAGGGCCGTTTTAACAGGTGGTAAGCATGATGTGGTTTTGGTGAAATATGGCGACGCTTAGTGATAGTGGTGGTTAAGGAGGAATAAGGTGCGGGTGATGAGGATGGTGGTGGTGGTCATTGTAATACTACCAGTGGTGTTATGATTACGGTGGTCGGAGTTTGAGGTGTATTAGTGAGTATGTGTAAATATACTCATTTTTATTTATTCGAGTTATTTTATTTGATAGATCTCCAACTATAATAATATATAGTTTAGGTATTTACCCTTTAGTTCTAAACTCGGTTTTGAGTTTTAGGGAATTGTGATTATGAGTATATGATAACCGGTCGTTATATTACTTTTAGTGTATAGCTGGACATTTTCAGCTTTGCACCTACTTATAGGTCCGCCTTATATCCACATAAGAAAGTAACATACGATTAGTTTTCTGTACATATGGAAACAGATTAATGATGAGGTGTCATTTTATACATTTTTCCGGGGTCATTTAACCTCCTAAATCATGCAAATATGCTCAAAATACGTGCTTAAAGTTCTTTTGTGTGTTTAGCATTTTGTGATGACAATATGAGGAAATACACGTTGACTATGGATTAAACTTGGAAAGAAACGACAAGAATACACAACCTCACAAAAACAAAAACTAAATTTAATATCAAGAGGGAATACAATGCGTGGAGACGGCGTCACAAAACCTTGTGACGGTGTCAAAAGGCCCAAGCGACGGCGTCAGAGATTTTAGTGATGGTGTATGAAGTAGCCGACTTAAAGAAGCCCATAAAAGATTTGGCGGGGCGACGGCGTCACAATTAACAAGCGACGCCGTCGCGACTATTTTCCTATATATAAAGCGTTAGTTTTTAGGGTTTTGAGAGTGGAATTCGTGGGTAATACGTATGGAACGAATTGGTACATATTTGTAGACGTCTTTAGGGTTTTTAAACCCTTTTTAGTAACCACCATATTCTCCAGCTTTAAATTAAAGAGTGAAGTTCTTTTATCCCTTATCTTTTCCCACTACTAAAAAAAAGCATAGAAACTATTCAAAAAAGCCATAAAAAGTGGTTTTGAACCACGTCCTCCGAGGGGGGTATCTCATGATCAAACAAATATGAAAACCGGTTATGCACCAGTCTCACTTATTATTTCGAAAAGAAACGACACCCGGTTCTCTCTCTAAGAATTGGTCTCCATATTAAAATAAACACACATGTTTTATTGGAAATGGACATTGGTTCTCGTGCAACATGTCTTTATAAAAGCATCCAATCTGTCTTTATATAGAGTAAAAAGATATGTTTTTATCTCAAAACCTGTCTTTTTTTAAAAAAAATTTTTTGAAATTCTTTAATAAATTCCAAAACTTACAAATTTAATCCACCAAAATAAAGAAATATATATAAACTGATTTAGATGACCAAAAATGTCAAAATCAACAAATTAAAGTAAATAAAGACAACTTCAATTCAACTTAACATAAAGCAAATACAAAATTCAAATCAAATTAAATCACTAGAATTCAACAAATAACCATAAAGAAAAACACTATAATTCAACATAATTATCTAGGACTAATCTCGCCAAAACGTAAACCATGCGCCGATGATCGCGTTCAACTCTTTGTTCTCCAACGGACTCAATAAAGATCCTAGGTAGTGGCCTACAATAATTTATGAAAAAAAACATCAGTACTCCTAAAAGAAACAAGAACTCGCACGTCTGCTAGTGATCTGCTGTATTGAAATTCAAGTAAAAAGTATTCAAGAATAGCCTAATTAATATGGCTCAAATTTAACTTTGGAACTCCATTGAATTTATTAGTAAACAAGCATATAAATGAGGGACCACATGTGTAAATTGGAATTTAAATCCCATGAAGCTCACGTATGATTATATGAATCTAGCTTGTTCTTTGCTTACCAGTTTCGTTAGCTTATTTCTTTATCAAGTGATAATATATTGTCTAACATTAGATACTTATAAAGAAACGGATTAGGTCTTCGTTTGATCCAGTTAAGACACGAACTTAAGTTTGATTCACCTAGTTACTTCTCTTAACGTAGCTAAAATTTTAAACGATATGAGCATTACTACTGTAACGAATTACAAACGATTCTAAATAATATATGAAGGATGTATATTATGGTTCGAGGATAATTACCTTTAAGAGAATAGAGTACTAAGATGATAATCTAAAATGGGTATGAACACCAACTCGAACACAAGCGCAAATTTAAGGTGGCCTGATTGTATCTCGAACCGAAGTCACGAACACTAACGCGAACCGACAAAACCCATACTCTGACCCAAACACGCACTTGATTCGATCACAACTCCAAACCAAATATGATTCTAAATTAAGACCGTATTGTTCTCTTCTTAGATCAACGTGTGGTGCAAGGACGTGATTATAAGATGTGCTTTCGACTGTCGTAAAACTTCATCTCATTTCCATTTCATCAACCCTTAACATTGAATTGATTTGTGGCAAGAACAAATATTTCACTCTCGCTGTATTTTCCTATAATTAATGTTAGGGTTCTATGTTTGAAGTCAAATAATGGTCAACAGATGAGAGTCGAGAGATATAAACCGCTTTATAGGCCATACTCAGGGGACCGAAAAACGTATAGTTGACTTAAAACGTGAAATTTGTTTGACCTACTTAATGTGAAAAATTTGTTTTCATAATTAAATGCAAATTTTAACTGTTTAATATGCAAAGCAAAGTCACATTTTATTTTCTTTATCAAATAAAATAGAGGTTATAAACATGTCGGGTATTATAATGATGATCATTATAGGAGATTTGAGACTGCAAGAAGAAGATGGAAAAGTTTGTGTAATTTTTTTATATAAATAAGAAGTTACATTTTGGGCCCTTTTACTTTATACTTGTTGTCATTTCTTTGTAACTAATAATAAGTTTTACATAAAACTATTAAGTAAAAGTAATGTGAAATTTATTGTAAATTTCTTGTAAAAAATAGAATTTTCACCTTGTAATGGTAATAAGTCGTTTGTGGGTCTGTAACATAAACAAATAGAGACATGTTGTTACCTTCACACTAGTGTCTTTGATTGTGTAAAAAGACTAGTTGTTTTATAAAAAATGATGTCTATAACCTAAACACATAGAGACATGTTGTTACATACACACTAGTGTCTTTTATTGTGTAAAAAGAGTGGTTTGCACCAAAAAAAAACCAATTTTTATACGATTTCTATTATGAAAACTGGGTTTTTCTAGAAAACATATTTTCATTCATTCCCTTCCCACTAGTTTTTTGTCATAGAGATAGGGTTTTACATAACCGAACTTTTTAGGGTGTTTAATAGCGGGGCTTTGTGTAGTAGTGTTCGATAATGTCTATGTATTTGTTAAATACAAAATGTCATAAAAACGGTTATTTAATATTTTTTGACCTCGACGATTGTTTTTGATAATGACAAAATGTGAAAACTTACTTAAAATTAAAACGTTTTTAAATGAAATTTAACTAATCGAAAATTCCCATTTCTAAGATTAATCCCTTAAGGTATGGATAAAACAAAACATTAAACAGATTAGTGATCAAGAAAATAAGCGTTATCTTTCCCTAAACCTTACATCTTTACAAAAGTTTTTTTATGAAAAAAGATAAAAACAAAGATGATTAATCATTTAGAAAGAATGTTTTATTAAAAACATAAAAATTTGAAATTCAAATTTTTTCCCAAATGGAAAGGTTCTAAATTCAGATACAACCTTCACCACAAAAGGACAAAAAAAGGGAGCGTATCTACACGCCCCCTTATAGCATGCGGCCCTTATAAATAAGAGACCGGCTGGGACGTGCCGTCAGCAACTGGCTATCTTTTTATGTCCCTATAAAATAATGGCCGACCCCCATCTGAAAAAACAGAAACCTCATGCCATGAATTTTTTTAGATTCTGTTTTCCCTCTCTTATTTCTTTCTTTCTAAAACACATATCTTAATCAGCAAACATAACCTTGATCTTGATTCAAGTGATTAATTATTTTTATCCTCCTTCTTCCCCTCTAAACAAGGTGCAAGAGAATAACACACGTATTCTTCTACATACTTATATGTTACCAAAGTAGACTCTTTCTCTTCCTCCTCAAGATCACATATATTCATTACATTTACTTAGATGGTTGTTGTGTAAAATGGATTGTGCATAGATCCAATATTTTAATTGTGTAATGGTGTGATTTGGATTGTGTAGACAAACCAAGGGTATAAAATATCTTGTGAGTGAAAAAGACTTAGGAAGCCATAGATCGGTTCAGCTAAGATTATGACACGGCATCGTAGCTAGTGTCAGAAAAGGAAGTAAGCAGACGTGTAAACTGTTTTCATTTCCCTCCGCCAAAAAGGAAGAGCTAGTTGACATAGTGAATATCACAATGGAGTACTTGGTGAGTGGAGTAGGAACGAAGAGGTGCTTGCGTTGCCGAACCACTATAAATCTAGGGTTCTTGTGTTAGATCGTGTTCTTTCTTTCTTATCTCTTTATTAACCCTTGCTTACTTGTACATGTTTAGATAGTTATTGCTTGTTCATATTGTGATTTGATTGAACATATAACTCGGATCTATACATTTTTGAAAGTAAACTTTTAAACCGTAAAACAAACGTGTAAACTATTCAACCCCCCTTCTAGTTTCCACAATTGGTATCAGGAGCAAGGTCACTCAAGATTTTTAAAATATATTGTATTTTAAAGCTTGGATCGATCTATGGATTCCGACAAATATCTAGAAGGGCAATCTATGCAAAGACCACCACTCTTTGAAAGCGATAGTTTTATTTATTGGAAAAATAGATTCGAGACATATGTTAAATCAAAAGATCTAGATCTTTGGCATGTTATTACCAATGGTGATTTTCAACCTATTGTACAAAATCCGGAAACCAAATTAGATGAGGTTATCCCTTTTGAAAAACAAACCGATGATCTCAAAAAGAGACTTGCGAAAAATAATGAAGCAAAAATGGTTATTTACAATGCTTTGCCAAGAAAAGAATATGAAAGAATTTTCATGTGTAACACGGCAAAAGAAATTTGGAAAACTTTGTTAATCACCCATCAAGGTAATAGCCAAGTCAAAGATAATAAGATCGACCTTTTGGTTTAACAATATGAACAATTCATCATTTCCGAAGACGAATCTATAGATAGTGCTTTTGCTAGATTTAATACTATTATTACTAGTCTTAAAGCTCTTGATGAAGGTTATTCTAGTAAGAACTACGTAAGGAAGTTTCTTAGGGCTCTACATCCTAAATGGAGAGTAAAGGTCATGGCGATTGAAGAGTCGAAAGACTTAACGTCAATATCTCTTGATGAGCTTATCGGGAACCTCAAAGATCACGAAATGATCATCAAGAAAGATTCTAAAATAGTCAAAGCAAAAATTGTAAGGAAATTTATTGCTTTAAAGGCTAAGAAAGAATCTAGTGACGAAGAGTGTTCGACTTCCGGTAGTAAAGACGAAGAGTACGCCATGGCGGTAAGAGACTTCAAGAAGCTCTTTAAAAGAAGAGGTAGATTCGTGAGACAACCTCGGAACGACAAAAAGACGTTCCAAATAAGACGTGATGACAAGAACAGTAAAAGTAATAGAAAATGCTTTAGATGCGGCGACCCGAATCATCTTATTGGAGAATGTCCAAAACCACCGAAAGATAGGAACCAAAGAGCTTTTGTCTGAGGCTCTTGGAGTGATAGCGGTGAAGAAGATGATGAAAAGGTCAAAGATGAAACGTGTCTTGTAGCTCATGCATCAAGTGAGGTATGTTCCGAATCATCTTACTTTAGTGATGAAAACTCATCAATTGATGATTTAACTTTAGACAACGAATATGATAAGTTATGCAAAATGAGTCTAAAGATAATCACTAAGAACAAAAGGTTAAAAGCCACTAGAAATAGTCTAGAAAACAAGCTTAGAGAATTAAAAAATAAATTATCCACACTCGAGAAAAACAAGGGAGTTCATACGCTTAAAATTGAGAATGAAAAACTAAAAGAGGAATCCACTAGATTAAATAAATTTGAAAAGAGTACACATTGCTTAAATGAAATGTTAAGTAATCAAAAACCCTCCGGTGATAAACTAGGTTTAGGGTTTAATTCATTTGAAGCATCATCTAGTGGAACTAAGGAAATAAAATTTGTAAAAGCTCAGAAAAAGGTGTCCTCTGATGGAGGTCCCATAAATATGGGCGGCCCCCAAAATAATTATGGGACCGCCACCAGCAACGCCTGGATCTGAGAAAAGTGTGTCTTTTCAAAAATCTATTTTGGGTCCTAGACCAAAACACATCATTGTAAACAAAGCCAAAGTTCCCGTTGCTAGTGACAATGAAGTTAAACAATTCTATAAGCCATTGTCAAAACCCGGAGTTGGATTTTCAAAACCAAATTTTAGATCAAAAACTCCACTAATATAAGACGTCATAATAATTATCCTCGTGCAAAACACCACAACGAAAAGGAACAATTGGTCGACAAAAATAGACTCTTGGCGTTCCCATGACTTGGAAACAACTTTTCATCCGTCAAAAGTTACATGCCATGGGAAATGTGTTCTCCATTTCCTCATCCCAACCAATTGCATCAAATGCAAGGGATGTTTAGCACTAACAACTTTTGGACCCAGAGATATTGGGGACAAATGTTTGAGTCATTGTACTATATAAATAGATGTGCCTTGGAGTCGACTTGGAGCCCGATGAACGGATCAAGGATAGCGGATGCTCTAAACGTATGATGGGCAACCGAAAGCTCTTCTCTATTTACAAGGCAATCAATGGGAGGGTTGGTACGTCATTTTGGTAGTAATCTTTGCTGTAACATCAATGGAAAAGGTACGATTTCTAATGACCTCTCTCAAAATAGATAATGTAGAACATGTTGATAACTTAGGATTTAACTTGCTAAGTATAGGACAAATATGTGACAATAAGTGTAGAGTAACTTTCTCTGAACATGATTTTGAAATCACTAAGGATGGTAAAGTCATAGGTAGAGGTATTAGGAAGAAAGGCTTATATGTGATGAAATTAGGAAATAAGCCAAAGGATCAAATTTGTCTAGCAACGATTGATGAAAATTCCACATTGTGGCATAGGAGATTAGGTCACGCAAACATGCGTCTCATTCAATCGTTGGCTTCTAAGGAATTAGTTAAAAACCTACCTTAGGCTAGTTTGGAAATAAATCAACATTTCATTTTTTGTGATGCTTGCAAAATGGGAAAACAAGCTCACGCTAGTCACAAAGCTAAGAATATAGTCTCAACGACTAGATTGTTTAGATAGAACTTTACATATGGATCTTTTTGGTCATCCGCAATACGGAGTTACGGAGGAAACCGTTACATTCTTGGTCATAGTAGATGACTAATCAGGTACACTTGGATATATTCCGTAAGGATAAAACGAAGACTTTCGTCATTTGGAATTTTTAGTAGGAAATCCCATAACCATAGGTTGTTCAATAGTGTCAATAAGAACCGACCACGGTAGTGGAATTTTGATTAATGAGTGTTTAATTTGGAGGGAGTTTTGTAATGCCATTGGCATTACACATAATTTTCGGCTCCACGCATCAGTCTCAATCTAATGGCGATTTGTCGAACGGAAAAATAAGACACTTCAAGAAATGAGTAGGACTATGTTGAATGAGCAATCGTTACCACAAAAGTTTTGGTGTAACGTCGTAGATACTTCAACATACATTCTCAACCGAATTCTCATTAGAGCCATTCTAGGAAAAACACCTTATGAACTCTTAAGAGGTAGAAAACCTACACTAGATTATTTTAGAATGTTTAGAAGCAAGTGCTTCATTTTGAACACAGAAGACTACCTTACCAAGTTTAACCCAAAGTCATTTGAAGGTGTCTTCTTAGGTTATTCTCAAAATAGTAAAGCCTACATCATCCTAAACAAACATACTAGGAAAGTCGAAGAATCACTTAACGTGACATTCGATGAAACTCCTCCACCCTATAAGACATCACCCTTGGTGAATGATGACTTAGATGAAGAAGAAGCAATTAAAGTCACCAAAAAGAAAAACTTTGAAAATGACATTGTGGATGAAACTTTAGAGATTGATGAAATAGTCAACATTAAGGAATCTAGGAACCATCCATTAGAAAATGTCATAGG